>RXPK01000241.1:707195-767879 GCA_004143645.1 Protaetia brevitarsis | reverse complement strand
TAAACGCATATACAAATGATCAGTACGCTTGCAATTCTTCGCTGATTATGCTCTCTCATTCCATATTCCAATATCCACGTATATATTTCAATGTGAATGAAATATGTACATATATACATTCATAAATGAAGTACTGCATATAAAGCGTGTGGCTGCTTGCCATTAATATAACCGCGAACGTTCTAAAACTATGCATGGAATAAATTTACAATTTAAAATAAATTCGTGCCTTCCTTGCTGACAAAGAATAAAAAAAATCAATGGAATAGAATATATGTAGTTCCATTGTAACCATCTCACTTTTTTTTCACGGAGGAAATCCGGATATAAATCCCAGGACTTGAAATATATCGTGGCTTAGTCGAGATCCATGTATCACGTCCGCGTGCATTTTGTATAGCAAATTCTTTGCATGACAGTGTTTTTGAGATTCTCTTTAGTATATGTGTTATATGCTTTCGTGGATTTTTGATTTGATTTTCTTCGAATGTTTTATATTAAGTATATACTTATAAGTATGCGGACTTGTATCTGTATCTTTGTATCTTTGTTAATGTTTAATATTATTCGTTAATTTAATCTGATAAAAATACGATTTTTTTGTCACTTACGAATAAAACTATCTATCTATCTATCCATAGATAAATAATAAAAGTAACTTTTAACTGACCCAGCATATGTGATAAAAGTATCTGTTTGTAGCTTTCACTTGAGAAAAATGATTGCAAATTTACTAGAAGCACTTACTGTTGAACTTAAGTTAAAAAGGAAAATGGAAAATGAATTGAAGAAAAAAAAATGTCTCTGGCTGAAGTAATTAATAAGTTACGAAAGTCTGGACAGAAAAAAAAGTTTTTTTTTGGTAGCCTTTCCATTTTTCTATCAAAAAAACATATTTCGGTAATCTCTTGAATTTTTCGTTTTTTGATCGTCTCGGTCAAAATCTGCCTATACTGTAAAAATATTTCTAATGAAATTATATGTAAATTTGTTGGTAACAAGTTGCCTACAATTTTACACGAAAATTTAATTCATAAGGTGCCATTTCTATTATGCAGTAAATTTCGTTGATATATTTGTCAAATATAGTTCTGTACAACTCATGCCTATGTAATCTTTATATAAATTGTATATTTATCTAATAGTGAAATAATTTTCCAATGTACTTTTATAAGGTAAGAAAAAATACCAAGAAGTGACTATTATATATAAGAACGTGCATTGCAAGAATTTTTTTTGGGATTTAATATTACACCTCTATTACTGCTGCAGCATACCATATCCTGAATTAAATCCATGTTTAGGGCAGTCGATGATGCTAGTCTATGGCAGTATATGGCTTCAAATTTTATCTGAAAACATTGTATGCACTCTATAGGAATATAAAGTAAATTTTTAATTTTTTATCGTATCCCTTTTGTATTTATGTTATTCCTCTATTCTTGGTTTTGCAAATATTTGAAATGACGTTAGTATTCCAACTTAGTACAAATTTATTGACGTTTCGTTGCTGTTAACAGCAACTGCTTCAGAAATAATTGCTTGAGATATGGAATCATCTTTTGGGGGAATTCCATCGACGTGGGAAGAGTCTTTTTGGAGCAATTTTTGGAATAGGGAAGCGTAACACATGCAAAGACACTTTTAGAGACTTTAGTATACTTACCATTCCGGCCATTTATATACTTGAGTATGCAATGTTTGTAAAAAGCAATTATAATAACTTTTTAAAGAAAAATTGAACCAATACACAGTCATTGCACTAGAAATACATCAAATGATTTCTTGTTACCACCACATACACACCTTACTAAACTACAGAAAACCGTGCCGGTTAAATATATATAGTGCTGTGCACTGATATGTAAAAAAATGGACTTACTAAATGAATTTTTTAAATGAAAAAGAAAATTAAATTAAAGCAGCTCAACGGATAAAATTTTTAAAAGGGCGAAAAGAACTATTACCTCAGAGTTACTCTCGCGAATTTAAACTTCTAACCACAAAAAGAAAAAAATTGTAGCAATAAATCTGACTTTCTTAAATATCCCAAAAATTGAAAAGGTTTAATTTAAAATAAAAGAACAGAATTTTTTAACCCAAAAATGCTAAGTAACAAACAAAATTTATTATATAAAAAGGGTTAATTACAATTTGTGCAGAAAAAAAACCGTAAACTGAGGGTTCTGGCCTAAATTTAAAAACTGCACTTGATTCTAAAATTACAATAGGACAATGCTATTTCCTATACAAAGCAAAAGGTTAGTTTGTTCAGGAAGATAATCCTAATCTCTACCCATACAGTCCACGTGGTTTCAACAAATTAAATAATTCTGGACAAACACACGAAATTATACGAAAATGAAAACTAAATACAAGAACAAAGCTTCTATTCACCCAACCGAGGCGATTGATAATTAAAAACAAAACAGCAAAATAGAAAAATGGAAAAATTAACACTTTAAAATATAATGAGAAAAATTAAACTGAAAACATGTCTTCCTGCACAGAAATAATAAATGATCTTATATCTATAATGTGCACACATCAATATAATAACAATTGAAGATACGAGTGGATGAAGGTGCTATGTCGTATTTTAAAAACTGTCTTTTTTGCATGAATCAAGGTGTTTTGTACCCATCTTTCACATAGCACCATCGAAAATTCCAGAAATTCAAGAACACTCGAGTCTTGTGAATGTATGAAGGGTTATGTTACACTACTTTTTCAGAAAAATGTACATAGAAGAAAACTTAATAATGAAAAAAGTTTGATTTTGTAACATAACACCTTAATCCACTCGTATCTTCAATTATTATAAAGCGAATGCCTTGATGGACAAAAATATCACAGAAACGAAACGAAATTTACTAAATACCAAAATGGATTACAAAATGGCAGCAAAGATTTAAAAATACATGTACTCACGTTAAAGTCAACCAAGGAACTCTAGCACAAACTTCTACAATCGTTTTTCTTACAACAATCGCGCAAACGCACAATTTACCGACCAAATCTAGTAGAACAAACATTAAATAGAACTAGTAAATGCTAGACATCTTAAAGAAAGGAATTAGTTTAAAAAACTTAACACTAAATTAGATAAATTAACTCTTTAACTAAATTAATACAACCTAAATATTATTTTTGCGAAAATTCTCTGGGTACAATGATTCAGCAAAATGGAAAATCAAGACAACAACTATGTAACTTAAAATATATTCGCGAAAAACGGGATGCCTGCCACAGCAATACGTATTTTTAATAATCAGCCAAATTCTTTAAAAACACTGCCTTACAACACTTTTAAAAATTAATTAAAGAAAACTCTTAGTTTAAGCATTTTATACAAAACTGAAGATTCAATACTTACGTTCATTGTAATTTGTAATGCAATGTATGCCTTTAATGTAATGTTATTGTACTTTTTTTAATTGTATGGAATCACATGACCTATAAATACTTTTATATTTATGGAGCGTTATATATTATTATTAACTATAAAGTAATTAGTAATTAGCTTAATAATATCTAAATTACAATTTTTGTTATAATTCCGAATATAAATACGTATTTTTGATAAGTGATGGTTTATATTGTTTGTAACTAAGAATGGAAACCTGAAACTTCATCATATAAATCACTATATTTTAATAACATTACTTTAAAACCCAAAAACATCTTATGAAAATATAATCTTATAACTTTTAAATAATTCTAAAAATAATTCCAGTATTTTAGAAGAAAATTACACTTTCTTCTAAAATGTTCGGATTGTCACATGGGCAGATACTTGAAAAAGAGAATACACAAACATAAAAATATATAAAAATATATCAACATAAAATAGAAATAGGACACACAATTGACCTTGAGAATGTACGACTTTTTCATAAATGTAAAAAAAATGAAATTAAACCTTTTAGAATTTTTTTAAATCGAAAAACATAAACGTTCTCATAAATTACTAAATGATCGCTTAGATACTTTTGATAAACCACTTTTCTCTTATTTAAACACTTAACTTTTTATCTAATTTACCTTTTTAAATAAATTTAACCTTCTCTTTTATTTTAACGTTTCTATTCAGCTTGCTGACCTGTGTATAGGGTTGCATTTCTTTAGTTTTCTTTTTAAATTTTACCTGCGTTCTTGACGCTTCCATAATTTTTCAACTTTTTAAAGTTTAAGATTTTCCTAAGTTTGTAAACCTGTAACCTGTTTGCTTGTATGATATTCTCCTACATCTCTATTTTTCTGTTTCTCAGCTGCCGGCAAACATTTGACACCTTTTAATTTCCATTTCCCTATTTTTTTCTCTATCCTAAATACTCTTTTTTGTTTGAAAATAACTAAAATTATATTATATATTTCTGAATGACCAAAAATCTAATATGAAACTTTTATATTTCAAGGACCACAAATCGTAAAAAAAAAAAACATTAAATTTATTGGTATCTTATTTATATTTCCAAAGCCAGTGGCGTTCTTTTATCACCTCTCAAGAATTAGCCTGGTGCTTTTGAATCACTCTGTATTTAGTGTCTAAATCGTCATGGGATAATCTGTATATGATTTTTTTTAAGTGTTTTCAAAATAATTATTTAAAAAGAAATAGTGTAACAGTTTTGCAAAAATGTACTGCAAGCTTATGTCCCAAACTCAATAATAGGATCAAAGTTGTTCCTCTTTGCTTAGTTGCTGTCACATGCTGTTAATAGTTGTTTATGTTATCCACTTACGACTTCGAAAATATATTCATCCCCACAAAGTTACTTAGTCCGATTAAGTGAACCTCACACGCACGATATACCTATATTTACCCACTTTATAGGAAACTGGCGTGAAACATTACGGTCCACTTGAATAATAGGAAACACGGAGTGGACATAATCTACACAGAAACACACTTCCGCACAAGCAGATCCCCCAACACACTCACTTGTTTTGCGCAGCCGAAGAGTTGTTCAAACTCGTTTCACGCGCTTTACAGGCAACTTTATAAAGGGGTATAAATTCCTCTACTAGGAATTGTTTAGGGATTTTCATATTACAATAAATAATACATAAAGCATTCTATACGTTGATACAATGGTCTGTGCATAGGACGCATACAGCGGGCGCGCTATATGAGACCGGTATGGTTTTAAATGCGGATTATGATATGCCCGTAGAGCTGTTGAAAGCTTCCAACCTCTGTATCCCTCTCATCGATCAGTTGTAGGCATAGGCGAGTTAATGGAGCGTGTGAATTGTTACTGTTTGTATACGTGAATATACAATGTACGAGCGCGGATATAGCGACATAGATACTTGTGTTTTACTATTCCCAATTTAAACATAAAGATTAGCCCGTACATAAATGAGAATTGCCAATTTTGTGTGTTTTAAAGCGTAAATCGACGATTCATAATTTATCACAGCGACCTCTGGTGTGTATTTGTGTACAGAATTGTATAAATATAAATCATTTTGAACGTAAAATAATTCGCGCTCGTGCACAACACGAGCTTATTACATGTTTACAAAATACACATTACTTCCTCGAACGGTTAGTTCGCATTTAGTGAAAACGAGCTTTTAGTGATGTGAGACATCTTGACAGTGGTAAAGCAATTTTGAATTCGCTGCACAATATATGCAGCGTTTGTTTAGTGTCTAGCCTAGCTCACTTAAAGTGAAGTGAGGTGAAATAGAGCCTCACTTGCTAAAAGAAATGGGTTTACCTCACATATGCCCAACCAATTGTATTAGTTTTATTTCATTTTGTTACCGTTTTTTTTGCGTTGGCACTTGCATCAGGTTGTTTCAATTGTCTTTCATTTGTTTTTCCATTGGCTTTGGTTATATAACTTTATAAAAATGTTATATAAGGCGGATATTACGCTATAAAATTTCTTTGATGATATTTTATAAAACTTGTCCTAAAAGTTCTTTTGAAAAGATAATCTACAATCAAAAGATTCATTCATATTAAAAATATCAGAGTTATGTGTCAATCAAAGGGGTTATTAAAATTACAAGGTTATCATCAAATTATTCGCGAAAATGAATCCACCAGATCGTGGTCTTTTTCATAACTATTGAAACTAAATATTTTCAAAACAAGCGGAATAGAGTACTTTGTAAAATTCTGTTAATCATCTTCTATTGGGTTTACCCCTAAATTTGTATCATTTATACAATCATACTTACATAACCGATCTTCCTATGTGCAATTTAATGGTTTTACATCTGTTTCATTTCAAGTTTCATCTAGGGTGCCTCAGGACTCCAACTTCATTTAATCTTATTACCACTAATTACAAATTTTCTGCCCCGAATAATAATATTTTATTCACAAAATTTTTTACGATATATCTTAATTGACAAATTTTCATTCTGATCAATCCTTGTGTTTCTGTCAGCATATTCCTTATCTCTTCTCTTAACTCAGCCATGTGTCGTCGCTGCACAATCCTATCTTGCATATACAATCTTTACAAGTCATGTCCTCATCAATTCGGTCTCTTTCTGGTATTTCTCACATCTTCTAACTGCTAGCACCTTTAATGCTGACTTAGATTTGTCCCGTCTTCTAATATCCATTCTTTCTTTAGAATTGCTTATAACAAATAGTGAAAGAACCTAAATAAAGCCGCCAAATAAAGTAGCCTCACGTTTTAAATGCCGATAAAATTATATTGTGTTTTCTATAATAAATTTTTCTGGCTAAAGTTTTTAAAAAAAAATAAAATTTTATAATTAAATTTGCTTTCTTACCTACTCTTATACATTTAATGATATTCAAAAATTACAATCCCACTTCTCTAGATGGCGATGAACGTACGGAAATACCTGATATATCTAGAATTCACCACTGCAGATTGTGCGTACTAGTAATCCACCCTCTTTCTTACCAACGAGTAGTTAGTTATTGAATTTATTGTTTACTTTTTAATCATTCAATGTATTAAATGAGTTCTTATTAATAAAACCGTGTAATTACTAATAATATGTATAATTTATTAACAAATTTATATCAAAAGCGTATAAAGAGTAAGAGAAGGTGAGTATCCTTATTGAGAATGTTTAAATAACGCATTAACAACTGTCCAGTATATTTTTGGATTCTTAAATTCTCAAAATAACTGTTAATATCCCGCTATCATAAGAGAAAAAAAAAACCATCAACCACGTCTACCAACTTATACACATTAAAATTTCAGTGATTTCATCAACTGTCATTTTGCAAACATGAAAAATTACCTCATAATATTCGAAATGTTAAATACATAGAAATTTAAACGTCAATTTGTTGAAATACCTCATATATCAGCTTGAATACACCCAAAAATGCTTCAGAATGGAGTTTCCTCGCAGTGACGAACCAAAAATGTTACAGAAAGGGTCCACATCAGAAGCACAAAGCCGGTATCAGAAAATCATTCACAGCTTCCAAAATGTATAATTATACTCGAAACAGCAGAGACATAACAAAAATACTTACAAGGAAACACCGGCGGGTGTCCCCCTCCGATTTCGATGAAACTTAACAGATCGAAAGAGTACCTTAAAATAAGAGACACGTATTTTTTTTTATCGGCGTATCCGTACGATTTTGGGGAACAGCCCCCTCCAAAGTTTGGACGATTTTTCAATTTTTGCAAATATTCCCTAAATTATAACAGATATTAAATTTTCTTCTCAACATAATTTGCAGTATATTGCATGGCCCTAAGGGTGGCGTCGTCCGTATTCGCAAAAAGTTAATAACAGGGGACGGGGTACCCCGTACCCCCCATTTTTTTTACATTTTTTCTTTTTCTTATTCATCAAAAGAAGGCCGATTTTACATAGAATACGATGATGTATAACAAGTTTAGGAAATTAATAATTGTAAAAATGGAAAAATAATAATAAAGCTTCAAAATTAATAAACTTATCGATTGATATAAATCAAATGAACTATAACAGAAATAAGTTTTTATTCTTAACATAATTTCCAGCATAATACATGCTCTCAAGGTAGATATCTTCATCAAAAGCTAATAACGGGGACGGGGTACCCATACCCCGCATTTTTTTAATAATAAGTTTATTCATTATTCATCGAAAAAAGATCGCTTTTACATAGAAAACGGTGATGTATAATAAATTTAGAAAATTAATAATAGTAATAATAACTCAAAATAAATATATATACGTGTCTATTGTAATGAATTTGATATGCACTTATCTATGCATACGTGAGTTTAATTAATTATTCAGTCACTTCAGATATACGCGATAAGGGATCTGGTGATTAATCATATTATTATATAGATAAAAAATAAATCCCCGAATGCATAGTAATTAACCACGAACGTTTAAGTGCTCACGTCTGCATTTAGGAAATAGGTATATAAGACGAGTATTCCAAATGAGAACATTAGAAGTCGTTTTTCGTGCAGTATAGGTCAGTACCTATAGTTTCGCACAATGGCGGTCGTAAATATAGCAATGTGTAATGTGTTGAACATGTTACTTGCAACATTTCAAGTTACTAACATCGCAACAATTCCTTTGACACCGCAAGAAAGTGAGTTGCATGATGCCCTGAAAAATATAATTGTATCTGCTCAACAAGACGCCATGTTCTCCTTTCAAGATGTAACGGGATTAGAGTGTAAAGAATTAGCAGAACCACACGAAGCGCAATTTGTGGAAGAAACAGCAGAAGACGAAGAAGACAATTATGAAGATATTGCATGTGTTCTTGAAGAAGGGGGTAGCGTTATAGACCTAGATTACAAAACTAGAGCTGTCGACTACTGGAAAAGTGGTAAATCCAAGCCACGTACTTTGGCAGGTGTCATCCAAAAATTCAAAAAAGTAAAATTGCTACGACAGTTGCGCAGATGGGAAGAAAGTGTTGACAGAGGCGGCACCCACACGGATAAATTACGGTTTATTACTGAATACGTTCTTACAAAATTTGAAAATAGCATTTTGGATGGAATATGTATATTAATCTTGTTCGCTATTGCAATACATATATACCAATAATCGCATTACAGTATGTCATGTATTTAAACATTTATTAGCACTATAATGTTTTTCTAATTCTGTTCTATTGTTTCCGAAATGTTATAATCGTTACAAACACAATAGTTACATTTATGCTCCATTGAATACTTACATTGTACACCTACATTGCACGAAAAACTTGAAATAAATTAAAAAATATATATGTATGTATTATTTAATCCTTCGTCCTGTGTAACAAATTTGTTCATATATACGCACTAAAAGGATTATGGTATTCTAAGAATGAATAACATTTTATTAAAGAAATATATAAAACGCAGTTACTAACTGCAGTTGATAAAACGATTTATATTGCTACCACCGATAAAAGTTTCGTATAGTATATAGTATAAGTTAGTAGGCATAGAAAGGTTTGACCATAGCTTGTTGAGTAGATACAATTCTAAATTAAGAAATATTTAAGTAAGGAGAGCAGCGGACTAACGATAACAAATAATTGTTGTTAATGTACTATATTATTATTATTACAATTATTTTTATTATTAATCCTCCAAATTTATTATCATTGTTTTCCATGAAAAAGCGATCTTTTTTTGATGAATAATGAATAAACTTATTATTAAAAAAAACGGGGGTATGGGGTACCCCGTCCCCCGTTATTAGCTTTTTATGAAGATATCTACCTTGAGACCATGTATTATGCTGGAAACTATGTTAAGAATAAAAACTTATTTCTGTTATAGTTCATTTGATTTATATCAATAGACAAGTTTATTAATTTTGAAGCTTTATGATTATTTTTCTATTTTTACAATTATTAATTTTCTAAACTTGTTATACATCATCGTATTCTATGTAAAATCGGCCTTCTTTTGGTGAATAAGAAAAAGAAAGAATGTAAAAAAAATGGGGGGTACGGGGTACCCCGTCCCCCGTTATTAACTTTTTGCGAATACGAACGACGCCACCCTTAGGGCAATGCAATATGCTGCAAATTATGTTAAGAAGAAAATTTAATATCTGTTATAATTTAGGAAATATTTGCAAAAAATGAAAAATCGTCCAAACTTTGGAGGGGGCTGTACCCCAAAAACGTGCGGATACGCCGATAAAAGAAAATACGTGTCTCTTATTTTAAGGTACTCTTTCGATCTGTTAAGTTTCATCGAAATCGGAGGGGGGCACCCGCCGGTGTTCCCTTGTTAGTGCAGTTTGTGGTGAGGGGTTTATGAGAAGTTTACAGTAGACATGTATGATTCCATATTAAAAAAAATGTACCAAAGTATATTAACACAGCAAATTTTCTCTAATGTAGGACAATCTTGAGATTTCTTCTGTATATTTTTAGGCCGAAGGTAAATATATTGATTTTCAAAGAAGATCCCCTTCTAGATTTTGGAAATAAAAGGGAAAAAGATGCTAGTAAAAGAAGTTTTGAAGTTGGTTTATAGAATAGGCAGTGATACCCGAAAAGTATGTCAATTAAATAAGAATAGTGCTTACAAGAAAGGAATGACTAAATTGGGGCTGTAAGGTACAGAAAATGATCGTTTCGGCTAAAATCAATGAAAATTTGAATGAATTAAGGTTAAAAGAAGAAAGGTGATTTATCATGATTAACTAGTCACTAGTGACTAAGCAGAATGGCAGTCAGGCATGACCGTGATTATTGTACCATGACCTTTTTTAGGTATAAATTAGGGTAGTTTTAGTGTAGTTATTTAATTCAGTGTATCTGCTGATGATGATAGCTTTGCTATCGAAACGTACGTCCAGTTTAGTGCAGTTTGTGGTGAGCGGTCTAGGAGAAGTTTACAGCATTACCAGTACCACAATTCGGAGTATTTTTGTTAAAGGTAATTTAGTCTTTTTGGCCCACATACATAAAATGTTATGTACTATATGTGTGAGCCAATAAATTGATATCATTACTATTATTATGTATGTATCAGATGTTTTCATGATCCATACTCAATTCCTTTTTCTTTTCTATTATTTACGTGTAGAATATAATTTAACATGATACGCGTTTAAAGTTTTAGGTAAATATTTTTCACATGAATGACTATAACATGCTTGGATAATTTTGACCAATCAACTGCTTAATTTGAAATAAAATTCCTGACGTAGTGTCTCACTTCTTTAATTAAATACTTAAATATATATCATATTTTTAAGCATATATACATATACGTACTTCTACTTGGATAAATTTTAAGGAAAAAAAAGGTAGAGAAAACGTCGCCGACAAACGCTACCTACTCCAACGGGACGAATAAATTTCCGTTTGAGTGTGCAGGACCTTTGATAATGCTGAATGTCGGATTACAGAGGAACACATTTGTCCTCTAAGCGCTTCTTCGATAAAGTCCCGGAGAATTCTTATGACTAGAATTTTTAGACGTATTTTTCCGTTTGTCGCAGGATAGTCGTCAACGTTGGCGTATTTCACTGGCTAGTACTTTGTATTTTGTACGAGCTTCTACGCCAGACGTGTGTTGCAATTTCGTATGTCAAATATATTCCTGGAATGTAATGTATCTAACTAGAATTACGGCCAATTTTATTTTGTGCGTCATAAATTATGTAGGTATTGACAAAAAATAATAATTAAAGCGTAGGCCTTGTAGGAAGTTTCAAATTAAATAATATTAATTCCATTGTTTTCCACCTCTTAGATGTCACACCTAATTTTTCTATAAGCACGGGATCAATGACAACTAAATGTTAAGAAAGAGAAGGGGTGAGTGGTGAGAGAGAGAAGGCAAGGGGATGAAGGGTCAGATTTTCTTTGAAGTAAATATTTTAAAAGGTGTAAGCTGACATAATATCTTTCCTGTAACTTAACAACGTTTAACAAAAATCATGTCTTGCCATGGAAAGCGCGACGTAAACAATTGACACTTCATTGACAGTTCGTTCATTAGGGTGCTTCTTGTCAGTAGTTTAGTTGCTTTACAAAGTTAGTTATGCTGTCATACAAATCTCGAGAAACTTGATATAATTGAATGGTACATTATTTTTAATAAAAATAGCCAACGAGCTATTGTGCTGTTAATATTGTGATAGCAGCGGCTCTAAATCATCTACTTGGTTGCTTCATTAAACCGTTAAACCAATAATAACTAGTCTTTGAGTATAATGAATAATGAATATCAATTTGAAACATAGAAGTATGCTTAAAAAAATCATAGTCAAAAGTATTCGCGTAGTACAAAAGTAATTTTCAATTGAGAAACCAGAGTTCTTATGGCAATTTAATATAAATAAAGAATTAGTTATTTCGGAATAATAATAGTAAATTAATTTTTTTGACTAAGAATTATCTTTCCATAACGTAAAAACAGACATTATTACTTTTTTTTCATTCCACTGTAAAGTAAAAATTATACTGAGAAACCTTTTAATAAGAAGACGTACATCATCATCTCTTTTCAGAAAACGTCAACTCGGAAAATGTAATTAGGGAGATTAAAGAGCCCCAGTTTTATTCAGCAGAGAGAACTAATTCCTGTATTCGTTTTATTGCGTCCTATACTCGGCCCTAATAATTATTTTTATCCAGTACTTGGCGTAATTCATAATTTTTATTATATATATTTATTAACTAGCGCCATAATTAAATGATATTTTCATTTAAGGGAATTCCAACGTAAAAAACACTTTAAAAGACATTATGTATTACTAAAGATCCGAAATCAATTTGTCCTACAAAAATTACCCATTATTAAAATTTTAAAAGACGTTGACAATATTATAGAAATCAGAGAAGGTAATGTGGTATACTTTGACAATTACGTATAAGAGTAAGCACAATGGCGGGATGACATAGCCTATAGACTGCATATAACTTTTACGGGTGGTAAGAGTATGACCTGTCAAAATCTTTTTCTGTGTAGGAATAGATGTTGATACGTCCAATTTTATGTTTTACAGGAAATGTAATTGTTACAATAATAATATTATTAGGAATGATTTTCGGGACTTAAAACTTTTATAAAACGACAATAAAGAAATTTTAATTATCACATCGGACAAAGACAACATGACACGTTTTGATGTCTAATAATGAAGAAAATATTAGGTTTGTTGTCATTTTAAAAGAGAATTCAATAGTCATGTGAACAAAATTTGTGAATTGGAGTACATTAATAAGGCCTGCTTCAGACGAGGCCGTTTTTGTTGATTCAACTAAGTTGCCTGATTTACTCTCAACTAGTTGATGGTCATTGAAGACCAACTGAAGCCGTCGAAGCGGACAAGTTGACTCCGTGTGAAAGGGTTCAGATGGTTCCCAATTATTTGCTACATCAGTATGCTCCTTGACAACCGTCCGTTCAACTAGTGGAGTCAACTAACCGCCTCGTCTAAAACAGGCCTAATGCAACGTCGATCAGATTTAAGGATTTTGCATTCTCAACCAACTCAAATTTACAGTTTAGCTTTAGATCAATTCAAAATCAGTGCTATTGATGTACCCGTAAAATATGGCAACATTTTTAAGTAATATTTAAACAACTCAGAATACATTTTTCTTTGTGGAACCTGTCTAACCTAAAGTCTACGGAAACACTGAGCAGCCTCTTGATTTTCTGTATTTGGTCTCCCATTTCATTTATCCACCAAACTATATCAGCCATTCTAGTATTCAAATACCCTGCACTAATCTGAACAAGTTGATCGAAGTAATCCTCTGCGTTCATTTTTGGCTTGCAAAAAATTGCCTGTCTCCTGTTAGGAGACGTGTCACTATATGAAGGTGATTCCTACTAAAGCTGCAGTAGTTCTTCAGTTTTCTTTTTTCGATGGTCTCTTTTTAAAAGTCTTCCATGAATTTGTCTGACTGTTTTATCCCAGTCTGTGTGTTTCTCTTACCCAACTTCTTACCTACTCTCGTGCTGTGTTTTTGGACACTTCTAGAACAGATTCTGGGGCTCTATATGAAACCGATGATTCCTTCTTTGCTAGCTCATCGACTTTTTCGATTCCTTCGATTTCCGAAGGCCCGGGCATGCGCAACAAAGTTACTTTATTGCAGTCTGTTCAGCTATTTAATTCTAGAATACATTCCCAAACCGGTCTTGATAGTATTTTGGAGTCCAGACTATATATTTACATACTACAGGGTAAAAACTCATGTAAACGATTAAAAAAAATAGCTTCTATTTCACTCAGTTCAGTCACTTTTACCAGTACTCCTAGTATCCTGGTCACGTGTGAGAAAAAATTTAAACAGATATAAGAAATGTAACATCGATATAAAATTAAATGTAAACAATGTAATATTAACCACATAGGTCAAACTTAATAACCATGAAAGGGAAGGATACAACAACGTAAATATAATGTGGCACAAAAAAGGATTCTGTTGGTTTAGCTTTCCATGATTTACATTTGAATTATTATACAAATTTGATTGTTTTAGATTGTTTGAGTTATTATAATAAGACCCTCTTCCAGAAAAGATATACATATATTAAGAGCAGTAATTACGTTTAATTTTAAATCTTGTACGAACACCATTTTACCAATACAAACGATGTTATTTTAGCTTATTACATGCCCAGTATAGTGTAACTTAAAATAGGTTCTGTAACTATGTTGACGCTCTCAACTAGAGTTTTACTCTAACTTTTATATCCTTTGGAAAAACATACTTACCTAATATACACTGTTTTCCACAGAACTGACTAGTTAGAAGCTTTCTCTTAATGAGCTTAAGAGATTTTGTAATAATTGAGTAGTTATTTTTTTTTTTAATATTTTCAAGTTTTAGTTCAAGTCGCCATAAACATTGTTATTTTAAACGAAGCACCCTATATTACATTTTCTTAAATTTGCGTGATAACCACAATTAGTGCTTCCTATCGCTATAGTCAACTATTTCTAGAGATATCACAATGTCAAATGTGTAATTTTTTACAAACATCATAATATAATAAGTTGCGGTCGATTTATATTAACTGAACATTGTTAAACTATTGTCATGCATTAGAAACTTGATGTGGAGGGGGATAACAATGTTTTAGTCCTTCAAAGTTTCACCGCGGCGCTGGTATCGGCCCGAATAGTAAACAAATGAAGCTAGGCGATTATGAGATGTCAGTTTTATCATGGTTTTGGTTATGTTTACGGGTGTTGAATTCGTTTAAGAGTAAGAACATGATTTGGCTAAGTTATTTTTAAATTGTATTGTTGATTTATTTATATATACTGATGTTAAAAGAATGAATAATATTTTGAAAGGCAAAACCGCCCAAATTGTTCAGTTCTCTGACCACATAAAAAATTAAGTATTTAAAAAATATAATAAAACTAGAAAATTGAAGAAATAAATTCTGTTACTTTTCGTTTCATGAATATATGTATACTTATTTGCAATATTCATTGTTTTTTTTTTATTAGCCACAGCACCATCTACAACACTTACTATCCTTATAGATTTTTTGTTTGTTTCAATCCTTTGTTATTCTAGCAAATAATAAATGCAGGAGATACAAACTATCACCAGTTTAAAATAAAATTGGTGCAATTCTAATACTATTCTATACTATTTTATAAGCATTTATATGAATATGGTAATTGTTCAAGGAATTGTATATTTAATGGAAATTAAAAGATGTGCTTCTACCAATTCTACATATTTTTTTTTATTATTATTATATTATTCAACTAGCCTAAAAATGTAATCTGATAATAAAAATATATAGAATGGACACAAACTTATCTTTTAATTTCCATTATTAAATTATATAAATACCAATAACAATAAGTAATTAGCAGAATTGTACCAGTTGTGCTTTAAATTTGTAATTGTTTGTATGACTTGCTTTACTTATTTGTAGCTTAGAAAAACAAACGATAAATAAAATGGAATTTACTAGTAAGTTTTAAACCCCTATAAACGCCGCCCTTTTTGTTAGTTTGTCCAAGTTCCACCGCGGCGTGATATATTGTCCTCTAATGGAAGGGGTACTTCCATTAGAGTTTCCTCTCTATTCCTCTTTCCTCTATGACTGTTGTTTAATATTAAGTATTACTAAAAATATTGCGCATTACTTTAATTTCTTTTTAATTATCACTTCCCTTCTCTTTACACAACGTATACAACATTCATAACGTGTTAAAGCGACAACCCGATTGACCCCAGGATGCAGTAAATAAAATAAAGGCATTAATGGAATGTCGGAACCCGTAAATATCCGCAAATTGGTGTTTGTCAATTCCACGCGCTTCGGGGACTTGATTCGGCAGTAACCCACATATATTTTAATAATAATAATGACGCAAATAACGTTATTCCGTGTACCGATAAATCTAAGTCGATCGAACGGATTCTGACGGTTTATGCATATATAGGTATATAGCGTAAGGTATTATTTCCGATATAGAGTACGTATTACGTATAGCTGGAGCGACGGCGAAAGGACGATACCTTTAAAAAATATACGACCGAAATGCGTGATAGGAATATAAGAATGAGAATGGAAAATCCTAGGGATATTTATATTTTAAGGCGTTGAATCTTTAAGGCATAAATGAAATAAATAATGTAGACGGCAGGTGGTATCAAAGGTATTATTCTATATATAAAGGCCCAGTTTTATTTAAAATTTATGTAAGTAATGTAGAAACGATGACTCTTCGACCTACTAGAAGGATTAGATTAAAAAATTTAGGTTCGAGTGATTGGAACATTTTTTTTAAAGCGGGATTATCGACATGTACTTTAAATTAATTTCCAAAAGTTACATGCGAATACATTAAGCAGGTTGAGTTTCGCAATTTCAATTTAAATTTACGTTCGTAATCTTTTGCGCTACCTTTCAAGTCTTTGAAAAGATGGAGCAATCGATCATTCATTCATTTAGTTAGGGTGGGCACTTATAGTTCTGGCACTTGAGCTAGGTAGGTGCTCATTGTATCGTTTCTATTAAATCTGTTACATCTGTTTTTAGCAGACTTTCTTATGGAATTATATTTTGGGTAAACTCAACTATGGCTAAAGATATTTTCATCAGCCAGAATCCGTTGCATAACCGGCCTAAAAGCTACTGAGTCTTGCAGACCAGTTTATATCAGTTATAAATTATTAACTCTTCTTTGTATTCTTATTCTTGAGCTTGCTCTTTATGCTTACGACAATATTATAGCAATGGTATAAGTTCGAACTTAATAAAGATAAACATGATTATAACACCAGACATAGAAGTGACATAGTCACACCTAGGTCTAGATTAACCTTATATCAGTAGTCCCCACAGGTTCTTGCTATTAAAATATATAATAAAATTCATAATCATTGGAAAGATCTAAACCGTTAGCGTTTTAAAAGGTTTATGCGTGATCTATTAGTAGTGAATGTCTTTTATTCTCTGCAGGAATTCTTAAATTTCAGAATTACTTAAGTGCTTTTTTAATCTAAGGCTTTTCTCATTTCACTATTTATAATTTTTTTGAATACTCTTGATAGAATTGTTATTTAAGGATTTATTGCTGTCTCACTTATTTTACAATTTTGAAAAATTCTTTTTAGTTGCCAATTAGTTATACTTTTTAATTTTTTTTCAGATTTTAAGTAGTATTTAGCTTTTAATTTTCTTTTTTTATTGCGGTTCATTTGATTTACTACTATTTTATGTCTTTTTTTATTACTCATGCACGTTTGTTTTTTGATTCATTTAAATTAGTTTTAATTTACCTTGAATTAGCTTTTAGTTAGGTATTTAGTTGAGTTTAATTTACATTTATTTCCAATATTTATTTGTTTTATTTTATTCAGAGTAGGCATGTTATTTTAAAATATTTTCGTTTCATTATTTTGTGGCTTTTGTTGACTTGTTATACACATTTATTGTCTACATAATCAATAAATTATTAGTATTACTATTACTATTACTATCTACTCGAGCAGCTTGGTGTTCTCTATAAAGTATCTTGCCCAGTGGAAACTTGAAAACCCTAGAGGGCTCCAATAGATTCTTCCCGAAATATTTCTGCCTGACTACCTTCATTTCCTCACATGTACAGATTACATGTAAACTCGTTTCCTCCTGTAGTTCGCATCTTCTGCACCACGGTTCGCTTACTCGACCTGTATTGTATAAATGCTGTTCATTGGACAGTGTCCAGTTACCAGCCCAGTAATGGTTTTAGCTTCTTTTTTGCTGCGCCTGAGTAGGTTATCAGAGAATCCAGCATCCCCGTCTTCTATTAGCGTTTTAGTATGGAGTTGACCTTCAGTCGACCTCCATTTCTTTGTACTTTCTTTATCTAACCAAGTCCGAATCTCCCTTCTTGCGGAGCCTCTAGTAATCCCACATCAGGGCTCTAGACCAGGGGTCGGCAAACTTTTTTAGGACAGGGCCAAATCGTAACGAAAATTAAGTTCAGCGGGCCAAGTTGTAAACTCTAACGTGTATATATTTTAATAAGTGTTTCTCTGTGTTTTATTGAACCGAAAACAATGTACCAAAACGTTTCAGTCGTATCATACAGGCTGTTTAAAAATTACTGACTTGTCAAAGAATCTTAAAGTTACAAAACTTTTTCTTTCAAAAACACCCTGTATATTCTTATATTTTTCTGCAACATTCCCTATAGGCTTCAGTGGTTTTATTTTAAATTATTCCTATCATTTATTAACTTTTCCAAATGGTCAAATAATTTTTACCTGGTGGATTGCAAACAATATTACAATAACCTATTATTGCTAGTGAATATTATAATAATCATTGTTTTCTATATGTTAGTACCCAGAAAAGTACGCAATATATAAACCAAACAGTAAATATTAAAATTAAAAGTTTATCTTCATCTGGCAAAATGAGGCAAAATGCGAACAAAAAGTTAATAACTAAGTGTTTGTGTGATATAAAAATTTACAGAGGATTGAAGTAGCTACATAATGGAATCTTTGCAGACGATGTGGTAATAATAACAGACAGTGAAAAACAAAGAAAATTTGAACATGTGGAAAGGAAACATGGAAGAAGAGGGCATGCAATAACATAGAAAAGCTGAAATCTGAAACCAGAATGTTGAAACTAAAATTGAATAAATGATACAAAAAGAGCAAATGAGCAAGAAAATTTCAATATTTAAGAGTAACATTGGAGAAACAGGAAAACAAGATGCTGGAGTAAACGATTGATAAAATCAAGTATAGCATAAAACAAAATTTATTAATAAAAAGACAAAAAAGACAAACCTATAGTAGTGCTATGAAGAAAGCCAAGAAAAAAAGATTCCACTATTTTAGGGCATTTGGAAACACATCTCAGTAGTTCAATACCTGCTACTTCTGAAGATTTGAGCACCTTGAAACATCTGAAAAATTTTGAAGAAAATAGCATCCATTTTTAGGAATTCTAATCCAATCTAGATCACAAGAAATGAATTGCGACATATTTTTTGTAATACTTCAACGAATGTTAGTATCTTTTATTTAAATAATTTTGAAAGGGCCGAAAGTTCAGTTGAGAGGGCAACATCTCAAATAAAATTTTCCCTATTGCACCATCGACTGGCGATGGTTAACTCGCCGAGAGCCAATAAAGTTAACCACTGCCACAACTGGTTCAATAATGCAAATCGATAGAGGTTTGATGAATATGCAATGACTTATTGAAAGCTTTGCACAAAACAAAAATACTTGGGCAGTATCAACAATGACTGTTGACTCATCAAGAACTAACAACATACCATAAATTTTTGCCTTCTCCATTAAGAAGCGTATTGTGATAGTTCAATTTATCTGACAGTCGCTTGAGCTGAGAGGTCAACAAAAAAACAAACCCTCTCTTGGGCACATTCTTCAGCTTTATCTCAAATCTAATCATGAATATTTCAAAATTATTCTAATAGGTTAGAAATATTATTGCGAAGTACGACCGAAAGCGTTCATAGTAAATGAATTAACCGCACTTATTTACTGGGACATCAGTTGACTATCAGTAGGTGAATAGTAGATGTAGATACCTCCCGGTACAATCATTTTCGTAAACCCTTATTGTAGGTGAGAAAAACTATCGGCAAATAGCTGAATTTAACCGCTGGTACTTACAACTTGCGCGGCCGATTGAAATAGCAGGCGGGCCGGATGGCCTATTGGCCGACCCTGCTCTAGACCTATGAAGTGTCTTTTAGGGCCCTCCTTGGGGAGCCCTTTATATCCTCATGTCCCGGCACCCAAATCAGAGACACCGTGTAGTCTTTTGCAATCGTTTCTGCACAGGCTGCAAGAGCGAATATCTCTGCCTGGAAGACCGTTGTATGTTTCCCCAGGCTTATGGATATCCTTTGATTGGGACTGGGCCCACAAATACCCTGACTGGATTTGGATCCGTCCGTCAACCACTTATCAAGAGCAGTGATCTCACTATGTGCCTGATCTTTGTTCGGTATGGAGATTTTCACTTTTTTAGTGAAAATAATTTCGGGTGCCCACGACTGTCCAGTGGGCATTGAGCAATGGCACGTCCAACGATCGACCATACTAGCAGTTGTAACTCCTAAGACCCATTGAGATGGCACAAGTTGTTGGCTTTCAGTCTAAGGATCGAATTCATAGCTTCCGCTTTCACATAAAACTCCAGCGGGGCGAGGCCCACAATGGTCTCCAAAGAAGCGCTCCCTGTGCTGTTGATTGCACGTAATCGATCTTCGGCGAGCACTCATTCGGGATGACTCAAATATCTCCCCTGAACCGCATGAGAATGTCGCAATCGTCCGGCGCGAAATTAATGGTTAATTAGCAAAGAGTAATAGCGCCATTAGACATTCTTTCAGTAGCAATGACACTTGTTCATTGTCGTTAGAAGTAACCGACGTGGACTACGAAAAAAGGACGAAGAATTTCCCACGAGGACAATGGGAGTCAGCATCTTAGACCGACTCCGACGGGCGGATCTTTGACGTCCTTTTTGGACAGCGCCGTCTCGACTAACTACTGATTAAGTTTAAGTATCTATCTAGCGTGAAATCTAGCGAGAGAAAGGATTTTTCAAAGTAAACGTTTGGAGCAAGTACGGCGGTTTGTTGTCATGGTAAATAGGATGGCAATTTAGCAGGATGGAAAAAGGAAACGCAAAGTTTGCAACCGTGCTTAACATCGATTGTTACTTCCGTTAGTCAATTAAGAAAGGAACAAGTTCTCGTTTCTAGAAAATCTAAAACCGTTTCTGAGAGTGGCATGAAAGCAATTAGTAGCTCTTTTTATACCGCTCAAAAAGCGCTTCTGATCGTCCTGCTCCTCGTCACCAACTTATTTGGAAAGGAAATGTTGAGATGGTGTAATCGCGCGCCAGCGCAATGGGGAGAACATTCTAAAATTAGAAATCGATTATAGCTCGATGATATCCCGGGCGACATAAAAGAATTCGGCGACGGTATTTGCCATTATTTCGTCCGCTAATTACAATTTTTGTTTAATGAAGCGGTCGTAAATTTCCAAGTTTGCACTCGATAATTACTCATTACAGTGATCTGTCTTGGCAGTGGCGCCATTTAATTAATTATCGAATTTTCGCGTGGAAATACGAACCAGGCGATGGAAAATTTCGATAAAAGGGGGAACAAAATTTCAGGGACGTAGTTGTGTTATTGTGTTTAATTGCCAGCAAAAAAAAAATAATAATACGGCGCCTCGGTAATGAATTATATGATTGAATGTAGTCGACGATATCTTGCCAGCGATTGATAATAATGAGGTTATATTTCTTCTACGCCTTAACTTTCCGAAAGCTCGCAGTATGCTGAATCATAGTATTGGAACGTTTTCGGAATTCATATAACAGGCGTAGGCGATATAATACGCATTATTTAATTCTACACATACATCTAATTAAAATAAAGCAATAGTTAATAAGCGCTAATAATAAATAACTATACCAGTACTAAAACACTTAATACACTAAATTCACCTGAATATTACTTAATTACATTCACAATTTATATCCACTATTCACTTTCGTAATTTATTTTCATATACCATTATTGCTTTACGGCTGCCAGTAATAGATCTAATCCGTCCTTGTTGCGGGTGTGTTTATATTTCACGCTTCTGGATCCAGAGTAGTCATTCTAGTACATCCGTACTAAAAACTTCGACTGCAAATCGATGAAGCACTGTTTATGAACAGTGTAATTATCTAAGATAATTTCCGATATACAGCTGGCGCTATCTGTGAGCGCAGTTGACCATCTAAATCAAACGGGTGCGTGTAACAATGTATTATTTGATATTCTGCATTTTGTAGGTTTTACATACGATACATACCCCAGCGCAAGATCCCAGCGTGTCATTTTAAATGAAGTTTAATCGTCTTTAAGGCAGCTATCTAAAGTTATGCTAAGGTATAAATCTTGGTGCGGGGGTTGAAGTTATGATTTAGATGTGCGGATGCTTCTTCTGTTTTTGTTTGACCTGAAATTAACGTACTAACATAGGGATGGGTTTATGTGGATAACGGTGATTATTGAAGGAGTCATTACCATTTTGCGGTCTTAAACTAAAGGCTTTCTTTTAAGTTCAATATCTTCAGTTCTGATTTCTTGAGTATTCTTTTGCTTAATCTCATTTTATTCTGAAATGTTTACTATGTATTTATTACAATTTTTTTGTAAAGTAAGTAAGTTTCAGTGGGTTCTAACAGTGCCTGTTAACATCGTCAAAATGATTGCCACTTTTAAGTACCGTTTTCAGTAAACCTCGCTAATAGATTTCACAGATTTTTTTCCTCTATTTTAGTGAATTGGTTTCATATTTATAACCTGTGATTTTTTTAATATATTTAATGGTTAATGTTTTATCAATCTTCAAAGTTAGCGTTCAGATTTCTATTGCCTTTATCAACTTTCTTTTTGTTTTTCTCGTAATCTAGTAGCTACGCCGAGAGAAATATCCTTTTCACTTAAAAGAAATTGCATTAAACCAAATTTTTTTACGTTTTCTATATGGTCAACATGATATTCTTTTAAGTGAAAGATTCGCTTCAAGTTCGCTTTATTTTGAACTTGAAAACTATGTACATTAGCAGAAAACCGTAAGCATTTTGATTCAAGAGGTTTTTCCTTTTCTTATAACATTTATTCATTTTAGACTTAACCATAAACACAACAAAATGCCGTGATCATTTTTAATCGAAATGAAAATGAATTATCTCCAAAAGCCCATGCACTAAGGAGGGATTTGACGTTAGAATGTTGTAAATCCTAGTACAATTGAGAGTTGGTTGTAGTGACCATCCCTAAGCGCCCTGTGTGCCGTTACAGAAATCGTCCTTTCAATGGCGATGACTCCTATCAAATGTTGATTGGCCAATATACCAGATTAGTATGTTACGATCGCAGTTTCCAGCCTGTTTTGTGTGAAATGTTATCTGTTACTGGAATGGAATAGGAGATGCGCCATCTATGCGACAATTTATCTACTACACATAAGTATATTTGCTCATCTGCTGTACTATATGGGGAGAAAACTGCTATACGAAAATAAAATGCGATATTTATTTTTACTTCAATGTAATTGAATTTCAATTCAATTTCTCCGCCCTGTTTTTGCCGCGATAGCTTTTACCTTTCTGATGATGCATATCGTGTAAAACTACAACATAAAATTTTGCTTGGATAGCCGCACAATGAAATTGTGTGGCAGAACCACTATTGCCTATGTTAACAAAAGCGTATTACCAATAAGAACGTGACCGTTGGTCAAACTACTGTAATATTTATATTTGAAAATTGTAAAATTTGACTTCTTTTGTAGGGCATATACTAGTACTTGTTTTATTTTGTTTTGTTCAGAATAGCTCTAGAAATTAGTAATATTTTACTTTACAAGTAGTAATTGTTTGTATAATAATTATTGATAAAGCATTTCTATCTGTCCAAACTTAATAAAAAATAACAACCCAACCAAGAGAGGACCTAAATTTGGATCTTGAGCCACCTCAAAAACTGATTCATCATTGCGTTGGTGGTATGATATAATATTTTAGTAAATAAATGTTTTCCTAAACTTTGACACGATGGAGATAGGTGTACCTATTATTAATGACGCATTGCGTTTTCCGTGCAGAAAAATCAGGTAAGCACACTCACAAAATCTCGGGAATAGTTAAATTTTTATACCAAAATTGATAATTACTGACAGTATAGTTCTTTGTAATTTGGACGATTTTTAAGAATTCCTGGCTGTATTTTGAAGCCTACAGTGCCACTTATCACTTATAAGATTAATAAAAAAAGTAAAAAAAAAGATCTCTAAATCTTCTTCTAAACATAACAATTCCCCCCGTCTTTTAATACGTGCTGCGAGATTTGTGCTTACAAAGGACACAAACACCAATTTCATGGTAGAGTGGCTGTTCTTTCAAGTACGCATATCAGGGGAAATGAAGTAACTTCGGTGCTTTGTAGTGAAAATTACTTCAATATAAATTTTGAGGAATATATTGCAAACAAGCGACTCTACAAGTGTTGCGGTGAACGTGGTGTCATTGGCCTGTATAGCTATGAGTAAATATTGCAGTGCGATGCCACATAACGAATGAAACAAAAGCTCAAGGTTGCTTTCACGATATGAATGGCTGGCGGCAATAAATATCCGTATTCCGTATGTTATTTTCGTAATTCGCGACGGAGTGGACAGTCGCCTAGGAAGATAATGCCCTTTATGGTATGCGACAAAGATCCCTCAATCTTTTCGGCTTGCACAAATATTTACATTCGGAGAATTTGACGTTTGTAGTTGTGCCAAAGGATTAAATATAAAATTTTACTTCTCACGTTCAATAGAGTCAGGTTTTTACAATGTATGGCGTAAAAATATATTTACATCACCTTTTTTCTTAGTAGCAAGCATTGCGGTTATTTTCTTCTATTGATCTACCATCCAATTATCTTGCTTATCTTATAAAATAGAGCTAAACTTTAAAGGATGATTTCATTTTTTTTTTTTTTATTGATATCAAATTTATCAATTAAGCACAGGTGGATGGTGCGCGAATCTGTGTAATTGTCACATATTTCATTATTAATTAGCACGATTTCCAAAAATAACGATGATAACACTTAGTTTTATCACTCAATATTATTTTACATGGAAAAAAACCGTCAAAATGCCTCACGTTAGTGTTCTGAAATTAAGTCTACCTCCTTTATCTCTAAAAACCTCCAATTCAGAAGAACAACTCCGTTAATGAGTATATTTTAAGGATCGAAGACTGGAGAGGTCGTCGTTCGGTCTGCATAATAAAATAATTTCAAGCAGTAAATGAGCCATGACGCGAAGAGACGGAAGCCAGGGACTGCCTAAATCGGTCATTTATCGAGGGATGAAGGTTCGAACGACTGCCGGGCGAACTTTTTAAAACAACGGAGATGAAGGAGGCATTTTAAGCGAATCCCCCGTAAATGAGGATGAAGAAAAACGCGATAATACAGCCGGTAATAAAGGGACGTTCCACCTTGCGCGTGGAGAAATTCTCCTCTTTTCATACGCCCCAGGCGTGTCTGCAGTTTGTCTGTTCGGCTGTTAGCTGTCGTGTAGGTCCTTGCGCATATTTTATGCTTCAGATGCACAGGTAAAATGTGTACTTTGTTCGAGGCATTTGCGACATTTATTTTACTAATTTATTTGCTTGCGAAATTTATATGATAGCATAGCGTAGGCACTTATGTAGCAATTATCACAATAATAATAATAATAATAATAATAATAATAATAAATAATAATAATGATTTAAAAATAATAAAAAGAAGATGAAGAATGACAGAAGAGAAAAAAAAAATATTATTGTGATATAACTGCCCAGATAACAAAATTATATTCAAAGTGTATTGTAAAAATATCTCTAAAAATACTGAATTATTCCCATATGGATCTTAGAATATTCCAAATCATTTCGAAATATTTGCAGAATCAAAAAATTTCTACCGAACAATATCTTTACATAAATTATAGGAATATTCCTAGAATATGTTTAGAACTTTAATTAGAATATTTATACGACATTCTAAAGCTATTAGAATACGTGCTTGATAATTTAGTTTTTAGAAATAATTTACACTTATACAAATAACGAATTATTTATTACATTACAATGAAAAAATAACAATTCACACAGAAAATCTAAAATTCTAATCACCCATTCAACCAAAATTATTCTTCATTTTATAATTAAAACGCATACATCTATTAGTGATTTTATCTCGGTATCTTTGAATAAAGAATTTAACGTCTTTTTGCAAATGTAAAAATGACCGAGCTATCATCCTAATATTGTAAGTAAATTACTACATAAACTCCAGTCTAAGAAAATGCGGAGAACAACCTATCTTGATTTACCTGCAGATCCCACATCTGTTAGAGACAAACATTATATTTCTCTGCTTTACATCGGGGATTTTCATACAGAATTGCAAATACTCTGAAACTTTGCATTCATGTTGCGTTTAGAATAGCCAACCCCTTGGGAAATTTATTATTAATCAAACGTAGACGAAAATGGAGAGATAAGAAAGGTATATATGTATTTGCTTACATGTAATGACTAATAACTAGAACATATGGCAATTTTGAAATTCGAAATTTAGAGAAATACAAAGAATTACCGCAGCAATAGAATAATTGGTTCTCTTAACTGCGCTTTTATTTTCGCGATCCTAATTATTTATTAATTCTGATCTGATTTTAGGATTATTATTGTTAATTTCCATTACGATAATGCGAATTAATACAAATATTTACACATAAGAAATTGATTTGACAGATCTAAACGCAATTTAGTTGATAAACAACTACTACAAAACAATTGGAAATTCATTTGGATACTAGTTCATTCCGAAACCTGGAAAGGACACATACTACCTTCTTAAATCATTCAGACCAATACCTCATATCTTTTATGCTGAAGACTATGGAAAAAAATTATACATCTCAACATTACAGAAGGAGTACTTGCTAAGTATCCTCTGCATCCTCTGCAATGGGCATACCAGAGGGGAAAATCAGGAGAAGCTGCCCTGCATAGTTTGGTGGGAGGACTCGAAATGAGCCTACATCAAACGGAAGTTGCCCTTGCAGTATTTTTAGATGTAGAGGGCACCTTTGATAACACATCAACGCCCTCGACAATCCTTAATGGACCGGAACATTAGCGACACGACCAGCAGATGGGTGGATTGCATGCTATGAAACAAAGTGGTCTATGCGCAGATGCTAGATAAAAGTATCGCCATGAGGACAATCAAGGGTTGTCACGACTCCTGTGGAGCTTGGTTGTGGATGATCTCTTCATAGTATATGATATCTTCATAGTAGCTAAAGGGAAGTTTCCACGCGTAGTGGCAAGCATCATGCGTAATGTACCGTGAATGTTGGGGGAAAGGACTCTCAGTTAATCCACAAACAAACAAAGTTGGTTGCTTTCACCAACATGAGGAAACTCAGTGACCTAGGCGGCATTAGATTTTTGGGCAGGAGTTATAATTAACCAAGGAAGTAAAGTATCTGGGGGTTGCTATCGATGCGAAACTCAGCTGGAAAAATCACTTAGTTAAAACAACGACCAGGGCTACACAACTATTCTGGCGCTGCAGGTAAAACTTGGGGACTAAAGTCGAGGGTGATTCATTGGCTATATACTGCCGTGATAGGATCAGTGATAACATACGGGGCAGTAGTTTGGTGGAGAAGGACAGTGCAGTCCTCCGCAGTGAAGCTGCTAACCGCTGTCCAGGGAAAGGCATTCCTGGAAATCACTGGTGCAATCAATTGCACAGGGATCGCTTCTTTGGAGACCATTGTTGATCTCCCCTCGCTTGAGCTATATGTGAAAGCGGAGGCTTTGAACGCGATCCTTAGACTGAAAGCCAACAACTTGTGGCATCCCAACTTTAAGGTCGTAGAGCACACTGTTACTACGGACGGGCCATTGCTGCAAATGTTCACGGACAGCATGGCACCCGAAAATATTTTCACTGAAAAGATTAAAATCTCCATACCGAACAGAAACCAGGCCCGTAGTGAGATCACTGCTCTTGATAACTGGTTCACGGACGGATCCAAATCCAGCCAGGTCACAGAAGCCGGCATTTGTGGGCCGGGTCCTAATCAAAAGATATCCATAAACATCGGGAAGCATACAACGGGCTTCCAGGCAGAAGTATTCGCCCTTGCAGCCTGTGCGGAAATGATTGCACAGGAGACTGCATTAGGAGAAAAATAAATATAATGACTGACAGCCAGGCTGCTATCAAGGCAGTCTCGAACCCTATAACTAGGTTAAAACTGGTTAGAGACTACAGACAATCCCTCAATACACTGACACGAGACTACACGGTGTCTCTGATTTGGGTGCTGGGACATGAGGATATAAAGGGAAACGTGATAGCCGGCGAACTAGCCAAGGAGGGCTCTAAAAGACACTTCATAGGTCCAGAGCCCGTATGTGGGATTACTAAGCACTCCGCAAGAAGGGAGATCTGGACTTGGTTAGATAAACAAAGTACAAAGAAATGGAGGTCGACTGAAGGTCAACTCCATACTAAAGCTACTAGGGGATGCTAGATTCTCTGATAACCTACTCAGACGTAGCAAGAAAGAAACTATAACCATTACTGGGCTGGTAACTGGACACTGTCCCCTGAAAAAGCATCTATATAACACAGGTCGAGTAAGCGAACTTTGGTGCAGTAGATGCGAACTACAGGATAAAACGAGTTTACATGTAATCTGCACATGTGAGGAATTGAAAGTACTCAGGCAGAAATATTTCGGGAACACTCTGTATATAGGATTTGTAATGTTTCCTTTTCAGCTTACGCAATTTATATAATCATTGCATCTTTGCTATTAAAGCTCTTGAAGGCGGAATTCTCTTCCAACGCTTTTAAAACTATTTGACCTCTACGAAAGGAAGCCTTTGTGATTTGTGTAGGGCTTAAATTATAACATAAAATGTCAAAGTCTTGTTACGGGCGATGTCCAAACAATAACTGATGAATTTAGGTCGCAGAACAGGCGCTACGTAAAGAGAAAGTCAACAAGGAGGAAAAAAAAAGAAAAATGAGATCCGGACGGCACGTGGAAACAAATGGCGAACCGTAGTAACAAATGAGAAAACGTAATTTTTTAAAGTAGCTGACGAGAGGAAGCCCGCTCGCAATATACGGCGCCTCTCCCAAGATATTCCAGCGCGCTATATTAAAAGTCCGAAAAGGAGCCTCTTACTCCTGGGTCCTCCTTCGTCTCCTTTTTCTTTCTCTACGCATATTAGGCGGATGATAAAAAAAAAGAAGGGAGTATCCGTTGAGGTAACACTATACCTACTTGACGCGCTGTATATACTGACAGGAAGCAGTACGTAATTAAATTTTATTCGTACTATAAATTCCGGTTCGGGTTCCAGTATAAACGGTAATCCCGACGGAAAGAATGGTGCCTACATTTTATTCCTGCTGATCTAGGCCCGTCTCAACGGTAAATGCCGTTTTTATCTCACGCTGGAGAGTATATCCTCTTCCGTGACCATAAAAACGCTATTAGCTCTTTTACTGTATTTCGAAAAGATAGAGCGAGGTTTGCGTTAAGGATTCGATAAGTGTCCGGATCCGTATGTGGTATTGGAAACGGTTGCAAATTTAAATTCGATCTAATCTATCTGCTAAACTACTTTTTTAAGTTCGGTTTTGTTCTTTGATGTTAAATAGAATAGTAAATGTCGCATGCGTTAGTTTTAACTACGAAGGAAAACCTTTTTTTGTTAGCTATCAACTGTTTTTTTAAAGCACAGCACTGGTGATACGATGATTCTAATAATATTTTATTTAAATATTTGTAGTCTTCGTTCTAAAATATAAGTAAAAAACAAGCTTAATTAATTAATTAATTTACTTAACTAATCAAATAAAAAAAAGTAAAAATATTTTCCCATTCTTCATAAGAAATACGCCCGCTTACGCTTAGAATATCCATTATTATCCATATTTTATTCGAAGATCTTCGCTTAAATAACTCATGTTATGGTGCATCCGAAATCACAGAAACACCTAAATAGTTTTGCGTCAGTTAGGTGGTGAAATGTAAACAAGTGGTCCGTGTATGTGCAGTTTAAAAACTAAATGTATGCAATTCCGAAGGAAATACGCTAGTATTTGTATTTAGGTAGATAAGTATTCCCGATAAGAACTTAATGTATTTTTCATTTTAAAATTACTTGGAAATTTGTCTGTATTAAATTTGTTGTCAATATTACTTTAGTTAGCAATACACGAGGTTATAAATAAGTTACCAGCTAAACTAAATTGATTCAAAATTTTGTAAAATTAATAAAATGGAGAGGCTACACTACTCAATATTGTTACGAGCTACCACTGGAAATACCAATGCCCCATTAACAATTACAATTTAGTAAATAAGTTTTTTCAGAGAAATTTGAAAGGTGGTAATTAAATGGAATGCATCTTCATTTTGATTAATATTTTATAATGCCTGTATAACTTAATAAGATGTTCAACATGTTGAAAAAACTACTTCAATGTGTTGTCCATTCGTTTACCTAATTCAATATTTATTGTGTGTGTATTTATGTATTTGGAATGATTTTATTTCGCTTTACGTTTTACCCCAACTAATACCGTCATTGCTACATTTATAAGAAAATAAGAAACTTGATTTAATTTTCTTCCGTTACAGATAGTATTGATAAAACATCTAATTACTTCTTTCCAGAGTTAACAATCACTGTAGACATTGTTTAATACACACTAGTAGTGGCCTGACCATCTACACTAAACATTTAGGTAAACACTATGAAGTTATGAAGCAGTAACATTCGCACTAGTAGTGATATTCTATATTTACACTAATGCATAGTAAATATTCTCTAACTATTAACACTACTCTCAGTGTTAAAAAAATTACACTATTTAGAGGGACCTCCATGAACTCGGCGTAGTGTGGTTCTAGTGTTACAAATTTCTTACTGTCTAGGTACATATTATATTGTTATTATTATGTACATATTTAACAATATATTTTAGTTTCTTTTAAGTATTATTGAGTCATACACAGTATTTTAAATAAAAAAAGCCAGACAAATTGGTTTATTTGCGTGGACACGCATGTATATATTGATTTAAAACTTTTGCCCTTTAACGGAAAATGCAAGCACCTGTATTTACGCGGAAGTATTTTAGTTTTATTCATGTTCCCACGTGCATAAGTATCAGATACACAAACAATAATGAACAAAAGTGAATACTTTCGCGCGAGGTTAAAGAAATTTCAAAGAAAAAGTGCAATCTTTTCAGTTAATGCTGATTTACTTATAAGCCAAGGAACTTTACAACAGCATATAGTGTTTGAAGGTTTTAAAACTGTTATACACGGGAAAAACGATCTTATTGTTTTCAACCATTTTTCATGCATTTGGTTACAGTTACTAAATTATTACTTGATTTAGGAATATTAAAAATGTTCCTGTATTCAATCAAACAGATAATTTGGTTAGTAGATTTATTTGAAGTTAGCGCAGTATTTATTAATTTAACTAAATATTTACATGGAAGTAAAAATAAATATCGCATTTTATTTTCGTATAGCAGTTTTCTCCCCATATGGTACAGCAGATGAGCAGATTTACTTATGTGTAGTAGAGAAATTGTCCCGTAGATGGCGCATCTCCTATTTCATTCCAGTAACAGATAATATTTCGCACAAAACAGGCTGGAAACTGCGATCGTAACATACTAATCTGGTATATTTGCCAGATCAACATCTGGTAGGAATCATCGCCATTGAAAGGACGATTTCTTTAACGACACATAGGGTGCTTAGGGATGATCACTGCAACCAACTCTCCCAAGTCTACTAGGATTTACAATATTCTAACGTCAAATCCCTCCTTAGTGCATGGGCTTTTGCAGATAATTCATTTTCATTTCGATTAAAAATAATTACGAGATTTTGTTGTGTTTACAGTTAAGTCTACAATGAATAAATGTTATAAGAAAAGGAAAAACCTCTTGAATCATAATGCTTACGGTTTTCTGCCTATCTGCATAGTTTTCAAGTTCAAAATAAAGAGCGCTTGAATGAACTATTAATATCTTTCACTTAAAAGAATAAACTGTTTCAACGAAAAATATATTATTTCCGAAGAAATGCGTGAAATTCAAATTATATTCCTTTTCAAAGAAACACCAAATCATATTGGCCATATAGAAAACGCAAAAACTTTTAGTTTAATGCAATTCTTTTTAAATGAAAAGGATATTTCTGTCAGTGTACCAATAGCGAACAATTTCAATTTTTTTTACAAGAGTGCGTTACAAAGAAGTCCTACTGTAATACGGACATTTTGAAACGTTTCTAGTTTACATATGCTTTTAGTGACTTTGGTAAATGTACTGCAACCGGTAATATAAAATACTCGAAATATCCGTTATTAGTTTGTCAACCTACAATGATACAACAAATGATTAACGCCATCATAAATCAACTTGCCCATATATGACGTCAAAGGTAATAAATTAGAACGATGTAACGATAGAGTCTATATATGCATATCCATACTACACATAAAAGTACTTCGCACTGCACTCTGGAGCGCGGAATAGAGAAATGATGGATGGAAGTCGATGTCGATTTTTTGAGCTCTCAATCGTGGAATAAAAACCAGTTTGGTGACATATTCTTATAATAATAAATCATGTAGAACGCGCGAAGTATAGTGCAATATAGGAAATACACAACACTGCATTATGCATACAACGCAAGTCAATAATTTCCGTTGTTGAAAAATTACTTTGTAAGAATGATGAAATGCATCCACCTATGTATATTAAAAATATATCCCTTTCTTTTACTATTGCAGGAAATTATCGTTAATGCTAAGGCTTTTGTGGTATATAATTTGGCATAGTATATATATTTTTTCACATTTTCATTTCTCTTTTTACATTACTTCTCTCTTCTCTGCATAAATCCTTCGATATATAGGCATCATAGTAAAATATTTAAGCTGTGTACATGTGCATGTTTCTAATTTTCTCTTTTTTCTTCTTTTCTAGGAATGGACACTCCTTTCAATCAGTAGTAAGATGTACTAGAATGACTGACTGTGACCAGTGAGATTTTTTGTGCATGTGTCTCTGCTCAATCATAGTGAAAAACAGACATGATATTTTTGACGACATGAAACCCTCGTCAACTTGTTTGCCATGGATAAAATTTATATTAGCTGCTTTTCTGTTTTCCGCTATAGGTAAGTCTGTTCTATTATTACGTACACTCCTACATCTTTGTTCTTTTTTCAAATAATATTTCGTTTGAAAGAACCTTTACTTAAAACTTATATGTGCAGTAGATATACATATAAACAAATGTGTACTTCTGTCTTCTGTAGTATTTTTGCATGTATCGTATAATGTAGCAATATTATTATGGTGACTTTCCATTGAAATATTTATTGATAGAATGGTTTTAAAATAGTGATGGATCAAACGAGAACTTTGTTTTAAGGTAATAATACAATTATATTATAATTATACCGTGAAACACTTTTTACGTGTACTTTTGTGTTAGATTTAATGGGGGTGACAATCCTTAACGTAATTTTTTTTTTCAGTATCTATTGAAGATATCTTTATGAAATTTAAACTGTACTTGACTATCTATAAACTCATTATAATATATTTTTTTCAGAATTTTTGTGATACTGGAAACTGTAAAAAAACGAAAGTAAAAACGAAAAAGTATATTTTTTGAGAGTGAATTTTATATTATATATTATAGTTACACCTAAATGTAACTTTGGGGGTTAAAAATATATATTTTATTTGTTCATTGGTTAGCTACTACATGTTAAAGCTACAAAAGGGTCGAATTGGTGGAACATAGTTAAAAAAAGTAAAAACTAATTATGGATATGTGCATATGCATCAGTTATTTACCACAAACTCTATTAAAACCCGTAAACTATCTCTATAGCTATCGTCATAAATATGTTCTTATAACAAAATATACATCTACAAATAAACTATAAATAATCAATATTTCGTAGCTCATCAGATACGATGACGACTACTCTGTACTATACTCGATGAAATATTGAAATCGAACCCGTCGTATATGCGATTTCACAACATTCGACCGTACGAATTTCGAACTTGTGATGTGTGATTTAAACTATCCTACAATGTGCTATACTGAGTATGCAGTGACCTGTTTCCAGGACGATCCGATTTTCAAACAAGTTTTCTCCAGTTATAAGAAGTTAACTAGCGAGTGAAAACATAGTTGGCAGGCCACATATACTTAGATTTAGGCAAAAGAAAATTTTGTTAATGAAAGTTAAATTGTTTTATTGAGTATTTTGCGGGAGTTTTGAATATCTATTTTTTTTGTCATAAATGTTCGCTGATAATATATAGAGATAAGCGACCGACCTTGTCTACTAACTGTGATGTTGAAAATGAAAGTTACGGCAGTGATTTGGATGATCTTGACTATCAAGTTTTTATATACAATAGAGATAAAACAATACATTGTTACTGTATATTAGGTCAATTTAAAAAAGTCTTAACTACTGTACTTTACTTTATTGTGCGCACTTTAAATCAAGTATGGGCAACCTTTGACATGTTGTGCGCCAAACATTAGTGTGCAAATACGTTCGCGGTCCGCGTTTAAAAATAATGCATTTTAAAGTAGTGTTCATAATTTTTAGCGATAGATATCAGACATGAAATAATACGACAATGTTATTAAAATGCATTTTATTAAAATAAGAAAATGAAATGAAAAAAATAGGTACAGCATTATAATTAAATCGTGAAATTTGGAATTGTTACAAACTACGAAAGTTAAATAGCGACAACGAAATCAATGAGACCCTTGAGCTTGAATTTGGGAAATAGAGAATTTTCCAAATTATCGTCAGTCAGCCTTGTACGATGTTTTGATTTAGTAACATTCATCATTGAAAAGTACTGCCAAATGCACAAATCAATCTTCTTGCGAATTTTCTAAGCTCCGGAAAATGGTCTTCTTCGTGTTATTTTTTGTAGAAAGCGCAAAACTCCACCTCTTCAAATTTAGATTTTAGGAGTGAGTTTTCTTGAAGCTCAACTCCATTTGCAAGTGTATTGAAGCATTTTGTACATTACTTTTTGTTGGAGTAGCTAATAAATGCTTTTGGATTTTGTCTTTTCTTATTTGTCCTGTCAGTGAGTACAGCATAGGATGCTTAGTTGAGTAATGCCTCTTTATATTGAATTCTTTCATCACTGAAATGGATTCATTACACAGCAAACAAATAGGCGTACCATTGTACAAGATAAAAAAGAATTCTTCAGTCCATTTTTCTTGAAATTGGCCATCCTCTGCATCTACTTTTCGTTTCTTTTCACCAGACACCATTTTCGTTTACTTTTCGTTTCGATAAACTTAATAACAAAATATAATTAGTAAGTACTCAAGATGCACACAAAGTCACAAAGCAAATTGACGGCACTAGCAGTTCGCTAGGATATCGCTTGTCGAAGTTATCACCTCGGTAGCTCAAATAGAACCGAACAAAGTTCGGGCTATCCACCGGCTTATATAAGCAAAATGAAGGAATGATCTAGAATCGTCTAGTGTAGAACATTTGAGAAACTATAATCTTTTGTTGCGCCGCCAGTGAGGCGGCAAACATCAAAGGCTTTGATGTTTGCCGCCTCACTCTTTGATGATCGGCTTGCTCGCTCACTTGATTCCGCAGGAGCAAGCGACAAACCCCATATCACTCGATCTTCCTCATTTGGAGTGAGTATGAGTAAGTAGTGTAATATTTTTTTTTTAATTGGGTTTTTCAAAATATCTCGTGGGCCGGATCAAATCTTACAGCGGGCCGGACCCGGCCCGCGGGCTGGTTGTTGCCCACACATGCTTTAAATGATCTTTTATCAAATGGCTTGAACAACCTCTGTTTCCTTTTGGAATAAAAATTCTTCGTTTAATAAATGGAGTTAGGGATGTGACATTAATTTTATGGCTATTTTAGATGAAGAACAATAACAACAATCCTTCATCAGATGCGACTGCAGTTTTCATTTGCTTAACCGACTAGACCCTTTACGGTGATTATGTAGCTTTAATCTCCACGAAAGATGAGAAAGCTTGTATGGTGCATCTGTAACGTTGTGAATACATTCTTAAAGTCATATATTATGATTACGTATATATTTTACAATTTGACTAGACAACAGAAATTAGATTGTGTGCATGTCAGTTTCAACGTGTTTGAGCTCCCATATTTTATTTTTAAGCCACGCCAAATGCATTTTACATATTACCTTACTCTAATTTCATATTTTCGGTATATCGTCGTAGAACAGCTGAGTTACGAGGATATCGCAGATAGGATAGTAGTAGAAGTTCGCTAAAACGTTCAAATAAAACTTTTTATTGCTCCTGTTCGAGTATTCTGCACGTTTATTTTATAACGGCATGTGTCGCGCCGGAGTCCCGCTGAAAGTGCCCTGGAAAGCACTTTAATATAAAATATGAAATTTCCCACGTATAGCCACGCTATATACTGCCAGCATCTTTCCGGCGAATCCTCTTCGCTCCTGCTGATGGGAAATAACCTGACACTACCGGCTAGAAACGTTAAATATTTAGAAAGTAAATCGAAAAAATACTTTCATGACCTCCCTCAACTGCACGCGAAGTATCAACGGTTGTACTCGAGTGTCGATGGGGAAACTGACGTGCGTGATAGAAATTATTTAGTTTTAATCTTTCCTCGTCATCGACTCGCATTTTAATAATGTGCCTGCGTTACAAAAGACCGACTCGGAAGCAATTAGATCTCTAACCGCACTTCTCCCCTTTCAGAGTCGGTACTAAAAGCACATTTTAGTTTCTACAATATTAACATTGAGTCTTAATTGAAGGCCATTTACTCTTTGACTATGTTGCTTTACATTTTTGAATGAATGCTCACTTGTTCATCTTGTAAATGATTTGCTAGTGAAATTCGTTGAAAGCATATGAGTTGCAGAAGATTTGTCGGCATTTAACTCAGTGGCTGCAAGTTCCACAGGGGGATTGGTGCTACGATTCTAATAAAACAAAACATCCGGTGATGAGACCAACACAGCAAAGCTCCTAACGGTGATTGCAAGTAAAGACAGGGTATATAACTTTGAAATGGTTAAGAAATTTGCATATTTAGGCATCACAATGCATGAAAATAGACAGGAAAAATAGAAAACTTAGGCTAGAGTAGCAAAGGGTAATAGACGGTGTAGATTGCTGACAAACCTACTGAGATACATAAAACACCTAAAGACCAAATCATGAATGTTTGTAGGTACGTCATAGTTGCTTATGACGTATGCAGCGTCTGAAACAAATTCAGGCATACCAACTGTAAGAATTCGAAATTCCATCCTGTATAATGCAAGTATTTAAATTCATTTTATTAATACGTAGTTGATAGGTACCGTGGTACCGTTTTGCTGAAGTAGCGTCTACTTAACAGAAAATAATAGTCTATTTTCGTTTAAAGACTCGCGTAATTAAAATAATATGGTATTACTTTGTATGTTATCTGCTTCTTTGTTTATTGTATGTTACAAATGCTGTTCAGCAGTTTCCACGTTCCTCTCAAGTAAGGCGTTTGAAGATCAGAAAAATAACTCCTTTGGTCATACTTGCGCCCTCCTGTAAAGAGACGCCGAACTAGTTATCGGTGCAAAATGACGTCACAACCAAAGTTTATAAAAACCCTTAACATTGCTGTTTTCAATTAATTAGTCCGCGGTCCAATTTAGCTTCAGGAGTAAGCACGCGTTCCCTTCGTCGGGCGTTTCTAATTCTTCAAATTAAAACTTCTCATCTTCTGATCCGCAATTAACTGTCAGAACAAAGTCTTCTATCTTTGCTTCACGTTCGTACCACTCTTTAATTATTTTCTGTGTTTTCCCTTACTCCGTGGCCATTGATTTTATATAAGTATATTATATATAAATCAGTGTCCTTGGCGAATGCTGGGAGATAACGAAAGTCGTTCCATGCGCGCATTTAATAATAACTGATAGCTGACTGATTTACAGTAGATTTGCGATTATGTGAACTAATCACATTTCACATATTTTATCATTTCTCAAAAGTAGTATTTATATGGTCGCGAGGCTACTGTATTTTTGTTATTAAGAATCATAGGGAAATCTTTAGTTAGAGTAGGATCATTTCAATTGTTATGGAACCCATATAGTACTTAGAATAGGTAGCCTCGTGTAGTACCTTTTTTAGGTGGAGCACGGGGTTGGGATGATTTGTAATAATTTAGTTTTCATAAATAAAGTGTGTGATTTATGCAATTTTGTCTGGTGTACAGCTGTCCAAGCTTTCTTGCCACATTTCCAATACTTGTTTATCGTCATAACCATCCCGACCAATGTGCTTATTATAATATCCTTTCGCATGTGCCCATATCAATTCGATAGCATTGAAATCGCAGTGATACGGAGGAAGTCTTAAAACTTCATGCTTATGTGCTCGAAGTAATTCATCAATAACATAAACATTAACCATAAATTACTTTACGCACATCCATTTTATTTCTCTCTGACACATCACGTGTTTTGGGCATCAATCGTAGTTTGTACAGGGCTGTTGAAGCACTCGATGAAGGAACAGCGGATGTAGTTTCCTTCTTGCGCTTTGTATTGTAGACGGTACCCATAGAAATGCTCAAAGGATTCGCAACTCTCTACAATTTGTATATAAGTTTTAATTTAATACTAACCAATTATAATTTATCTCATAGACCGCATCAACGGATATTAAAAGACTTCCATTTCGCTTTTCCTCCTCCAAATACACTAGTAAACGACTGACCAACTCTTGGCAACAAGAACTAAGTCGTTTACTGGGCATCTTGAACTGTAACCTAAAAAAATGTTTCAAGTCTTTGTATGTTTCTTTAACACCTCTAAACTTACCGCAGACTAAACGATTTACTTCACTATAGCTCTGAAAAGAACTTTTGGTAAAAGAAATAATAGAAGTAAATAAAAATTCAAACCTAAAGAAGGGCAAATAAACAATAAAAAGCAGATGTCAAATGTCAACGGAGCGGTAAAATGGGTTAAAATTGCATGGTTGCATGCACTGTAGTAAACATTATGAAAGCTCTTATTTACGCATTACTCGACCGTATTCTATCTCACTTCAACTAGTTTATTGATACTTAATAAAATATGGACGTATAGTTTAAGTAGCTACGACTTATGTTATATACTTCTATCTCGCTTGTGTACATGAATGCTTCCAATTTTTGAAACTACGCTTGTCTTTACTTTACCGACCGGTTAATGACGTAACTACGAACATTCATGATTTTCCCTAAAGTTCCTTTTTTAACCTTTCTTCAATTTCTAAAATCAGTATTTTTTGTTTTAATGAGAAATTAGGTTCTTATTATTTATTTTTATGTTTTTATTCTTGGTAATCATTATTAAAAAAATAACTTATTTTATCATTCCCAAGCGCTCGCTTAATGCAATTGCTAAATTGCGAGTTTGCCAGTGTAAAAGCTCATATGTTTTGCTGGAGGGATCTTATTTTAAGAAATGAGCGCTCACGCTATAGTAGTACGCTAGTGCTGACCCAATTTTAAAAATTGTCACACACACATGCACACTCAAACAGGGATACACATACAGGATAAAAAAGGTAAATCATGGGGTCAATACCGTGTCCGGAAAATGCATTGCAGTTTTCATTGTCCGTTGCGGACGTAAAACATTCTTTATTGACGTGTACTTGATAGACGCGTAGCGCTATTTTTTTTGCCAGTGTTCTGAAATAAAGACTACTATTGTGCTTTTTGTTCTCTTGATTTGCTTTTGACAAGAAAAACGACGCACTACCGTCATTAAGAACTATTTTTCGTACGTTTTTTACTTGTAAATCGGATAAAATGCACTGGATGCATTTAAGCAATGAAATTTTGTTGTGGCACGATGCGCCGTGTTTACGCCGTGCTTTTTTGTTGTTGTTTTTTTGAATTGCCTGTTTTCCATTGGACGTTGTGCGCGGAATTTCTTTTGTTATGTTCAACAATGGCCTTTTTTTCCGAATAGTCGGATCGGTGTTTTAATGGGAAACAATTGCGTTATTGGGCGTTTATTTGATTACTTTTTTTGTCGGTTTTAAGTGGCCGTATTTAAGTATATAATAATTACTTTACAATCATCTGAGAATGTATATTTTATGCATATATTCGGACGAAAGGTCTATCCGATCGATGGCAATAGCTAGCAAAATGCGTCATAAACTATACATTTGACTGACAAAGTTTTCGCGACCTTCCCTTGTAAGAAAAAAAGGAGTTAAAATCAACACTTTCGGTCATCGAGTAACCTCGAAGTTCGTTTCCTGGCAACCACTCCGAGTCGCAGTGAATTTAAAAGTTGATGAGGATATTTCGAAAAACGAAACATCGTACTGAAAATGTGTAAACGCTGCTTAAAAAGTGACGATGAAATAGTGTTTTTTTTTTTTAATATTGTATCTCATTAATATCGCAAAAAAAAGGACTTTAGCATGACGTAACTTTCCATATTTGTTTCGGTGAACAACGTATGCAGTGATGAAATGGTGTTTTTACACTCTTTATATGATTTTTACAATCAAACGGTTTATTGTAATATAAACGGTAAAATTTATGAACTTCTTGCAATGTGTCACTCATTGGTTTTGCTTTTTCTTTTCGCACGTCTACCATACTTAATAATTATACGTCCGCTTTATATAAAGATCCGCTCGGTACTAACTTACAATAGTTATACGCTAGGGCAGAATTATTCCACCCTTCATCTGCTTCATTATATTACATAGGTGGAAGCACTCCATGCGCATACGATCCTGGCCCACGGGAAGTCATCGCATATTCACAGATTACTAAAAAGTAAAGTATTCACTTAAAAAGTAACTCGATATTTCGAGCTTTTTTCCTTACGGAAAGCCACGGTGCTTTGTTGACGTAACAGACGCGCTGTAGTTAACATATGTTGTTGTATGCCCATGATGTGATTGATAATATTCTCTAAGTGCTGATGTTTACGTGAATGCGTGCGCAATCCATTTTATTCTTTTCTCCATATAAATTTAACGGTGCTAGTGTAATGTTCGCCATCTCCTTAGACTATTCGCCGAGGATTTGTTAAAGCAACAAAATATATTTTGTCAGAGGTATTTATTTAGAGCAAATAATAATTTATTTAGCCCATCATATTCGTTTATTCGGCTATACAATGATATTTTGTTAGCAAAAGTTAGTTGAATCAAACAAATATTTATTAAATGTTAAATCCAACAACAAAGTATTAAGATTTCATTTAAATAATTATAATACTTTTGAGTCAAAAACGTATACCCTTTTCAATTAAACCATTAATTCTTAACGCCAAATATTCTTTATATTTAAAACTGAAAGACTATTTCCAATAACAGTTTCAGAATGTTGTAATTTATTGTAAACTTAAAAAGAAAGCAAAGAGAATTTACATATGTATATGTAAGAATTGTGAACCTAAATTTGTGATATTACAATATAACACAAATAACAAACACGTTTTTGTCTTCTACTCTGCAAAATGAAATACTTTGGGTCAAAAAATCCGGATAAGAGATATCTGCATTAGATGCGCCGATTTTGACGAATTATATTATTATTCAGTGTGATGCAATCATCATATATAATATCAAATGTAATTAAAAAAATAAAGATTAGTTTAACCAAAATTGCAGTTAATTTAATGCAGTTCTAATGTTAGGGCTACCTCTGTCCTAAACTTTCCCAACTACCTTGATCTAAACATTATCGCAAAGTTTTTTACCATATAGTAGCAAATACATTGAATATATTATATGAGTACAGACATTGCCGTAAAGATGGCAGTTCTCCTGTTTCACTATAGTAACAACGTATATTGAGCACAACTTGAATACATGAAAAACACGTTCATAAAACATTTACCTCTTTACCAGGTAAATATCTTAATAGCAACTGTGATCATCACTCGCGCTGCGATTTAATCCCAATGCGGAGAGCAACTGCTAGAAGCTTTAGAGTAACGATTACTAAAATCCAGTTTCAAGAAATCATTACATGTTAATACGGTAAATTGATTTATTAAATCAATAACGTAGTAATATACAGTTAGAATGAAAACAACTTGTTTTGACACAATATGGTTAAATGGTTAGTCAACTGAAGTCAGTGCAATCGAGTCCTACAAAATACTTGGTACGGCTAAATGAACATAACTAATACAACCAAATCCGTAATTATTTAGTGTAAACAAACGTTTAATTTGAAATAAATAGTTAATTAATTGATTCAAATATGTAGGCAGATTCAATCCAATTTTCTGGAATATTTAACCTAATCCAGTTTATCTTTGTTAAAACAAATACTGTAAACATCTGAATCGAGTATACTGACAAAGTAAGGTACTTGAAGGAAATAAATATTTGTTTGCCCATATATAACCAAGGCACCCGTTTGTGCCAATGAATATTTCATTGGTTTAACAATTTCTTTTTTTTCCGTGTGCCCTTGTAGACCATTAATGGTTTACTAGGAACTAGGAAAAATATGCCACGGTATTTCAATACCAGTATAAATACAATCAAGAATGGCTTGTGAATGTATTCGAGAACTGAGTGGCGTGGTAATAAAGCCATTTTGCTGTGGGTGCTCGGACATTAAGCAATCGAACGAAATGAAAGAGCCGATGAGTTAGCAAGAAAAGGATCATCTGCTTCATATACAGGCTGAGCACCTGTTCTAGAAATGTCTAAAAACACGAGAGCGGGTAAGAAATTCAAAGAGAAACAAAAAGAACACTGGAATAATAGACAAACTCATGGAAAGATCATTTACTAGGGGATTATCAAAAAAGAAGGCTGGAGAACTACTGCAGCTCAGTTCCTAGGCATTATCGATGCATTGTAACAGGTCTCCTAACAGGATACTGCACATTGATATGATATGATATATTTATTTCGTGTGAGACAGCATTATATCTGTGTACACTTGTCAAATATTGTTATACAACAGTGGCCATAAGTATAGAGTTAAAATTAGTTAAAATAAACACTTAAAAAACACATTTATGGTATACCTAACATACACATTAAAAAATTTTGCAGTCCACCCACTCCTGGAGGTCGTAAAACACATTTTCCCGCAAGAAAACCTTAATTCTGCTTACAAAGCCAGAGCGATTTCATATTTTTCCAACTATTTGGTAATTTATTGTACAACTTTATGGATGTAAATCTGAAAGACCTCAAACTCTTCGTCAGTCTAAAATGCGGTGCGACCACCGTCTGAAAGCGGGTATCATACGCATCCTGTCTAGGCAGTTCGTTCTCATTATCATACGCATACCTTGTGGCTTCGTAAATACATTGATTTATACAGGTTAGAATACCAAATCTCTTAAATAATGGTCTCCACAATTCCGTGTGACGAATATTAGCTATAGTTCTTATGACTCTTTTTTGTAAGATTAAAATCCTATTCATCTATCTATCCCCAAAACAAAATGCCATAACACATTATGCTATGAAATAACCCATAAAACGCAAGTATGAGTACTTCTTGATTTACAGATTGGGTTAAATTCTTCAATAAATATATACAAGTAGATAATCTGCCAGAAATATTGTCAATGTGTGCTTGCTAGGTCAATTTACTATCTAAAGAAATCCCTAAATATTTAACCGGGTCATTTGTAGAGTTAATATCTATAAGCGGATTTAAAGTAAAAATTAATAATTTAGATTTATCATTGTTTAGAGTCAATTTAGTCTTTGCAAAATAAAGTTTTGGTTCTGAAAGGGTTTCATTTGATAGTACATATAAATCATGTAAGCGTTTAGTAGATGTTAATAAAAAAGTGTCGTCTGCGTACGTTATATATTTAAAATTAATATAATCTGCTATATCATTAATGTATAAAATGAATAAAATCGGTCCAAGTATCGAACCCTGGGAGATACCGTATTTAACATGTCGCAATTTTGATTTTTCCCTTCCAATGTCAACAGCTTGATATCTGTCAGTTATGTAGCTTCTTACAAAGGAAAGCACATCTCCTCTGATACCAATTCGCTCAATTTTTGAAAGCAACAAATCATATGATACGCTATCGAAAGCCTTTGTTAGATCCAAGAATTGTGCCATAACCATGTTCCCCCCTTCCAGCTCATCCAAAACATACAACATAAGGTCAGTTAACACTGTATCCACTGACCTATTTTGTCTATAGCCGTGCTGGCCCATCTTGATTGAAAGGACATCTACAGTAAATTGGGATCAGCACAGGAGATACTAACTGCAGATTGTGTAATGAGAGGACAGAGACCGCTTACCACAGTTTGTGTGAATGCGAGGTTTGTTGTGCGTAAGAAGACAGGCAATTTTTGGCCCAGAGCATTACTTCGATCAACCACCTAGAGACCTGTAAAGATTAGTGCAGGATATTAGGATTCTACAGTGATTGGTGTAATTGAATGAGTAAAAGAAATGGGAGGCTAAATGCAAAAAGCCAAGAGGCTGGAGTTTTTCCGAGAAGTCCCATGCTTCCCGGCTTCCACAAAAAAGAACAATTAATGGTCAGCGCATATATGATGGATAAGGGAAGCGTGGCATAACTAATACCGGTTATTAAACTTTAGACGCTCCACGATCAAGGGGAACTGCGCAACATCTCTAAAATTAAATTAAGTATGCAATGTACGTCGTATATTGTGCTTGTTGAAGTTTTGAACGCTTTAACCGAAAACTTTGATGAATCTTCCCCTAGCGAGATGAAAGGAGGAGGGTGTCCTGGCGGTGGTACTGCACTCCGGCACTCGACATCAGTCTATTAGCGAAACGTCGCGAAGCATTACCTACTTACAGCGAGCTGGCGCGTGCTTAAAATTCATCGCTCACGAAAGTTGTTTACTTATATAGAAAGTTTACAAATTGCCCGCCGATACTGCGAGAGGTAACGCGGGAAGGGAGGTGTACTCCGCCTAGTTTTGGAATAGTTTTTCCAGCTTCCAAATGGAGATTACCGCGCGAGCTTAGTACCGTGTATATATACCGAACGTAATTAGTATCGATCAATTCCGGCCGGGTAGTCGCGCGGCATAGTTGAAATTTTGCTTGTTCAAATTACGAGATTGATTTCTGAAGTTTGTGATAATTATACTAATAGACTTGATGCGAGTTTGCCGCTCTCTTCGCTAGAATATTGTTATTTTAGAAACGGTTTCACGTATAAATTGTAATTTGACGATAGTAAATAGAATGTTGAGATTAAAAAGTGTCAAATAACACGCGCAGTTCTAATAAAGCTAATAGCGCACAGTTTTAATCAACTAGGAACTGTTAAGGTCGTGATTATACAGGGTGAGACATCGGAATATCACTAAAACACTGCATCAAATCAAAAAAAAGATCTTAAAATTTGTTATAATGTAGGAGGCGCACTGAATGGCACCGAACTCGATCCCGTCTCTCCCCCCGCTCCCTCCAGAATGGGAGGGTGGCAGCTTTGAAATCTTAAATGGGAACCCCCATTTTGTATTGCAGATTCGGATTCTACGCCAACAAGTATGTAGTTTTTGTTTGAAACTATTTTTTCGATTCGTAACAGATTGCGCTGTAATCGCAAAAAACATGATTGTGAACGTCTGGATAAAATACATAAAAAAGGAGAAGCAAGCAAACATGGTTTTGTCATGGTGAAGTCTTTCCGGCGTAATCCTTGAACAAGCGTTGGTGATTCGCTCAATCATGTTTTCCTCGTGGTTGGCACTTCTGTTAAACTTCAGACTTTAAGTGGTCCCACAAAAACAAGTCAGGGGAAGTAAGATCTGGCGACCTTGCATGCCAAGACACTGGACCACCTCTTCCGATCCATCGACGATTGTAGGCTCGATCTAATACTTCTCGTTCTATTCTTGAATAATGTGCTGGACAACCGTCATGTTGGAATCACATTGTTTGTCGTACGTCCAAGGGAAGGTCTTCAAGTAACACTGGAAATTCGTTCTGCAAAATGTATCGATATTTTTCAGCATTTAAGTTTCCATCGATGAAATATGGACCAATAAGCTTATTGCCAATTATTCCACACCAAACATTTACGTTCCAAGGATGTTGATGTTCAACTTGGCGCAACCAATGGGGATTTTCGATACTTCAGTAATGCATACTGTGCCGATTTACCGTACCGTGGTTTGTGAATGTCGCCTCGTCCGAAAATAATACTCGAGCAAAAAAATTGGGATTATTTTATATCCGTTGAAGCGCCCATTAACAAAATCGCACTCGATTTTGAAAATCATCGCCATGAAGTTCCTAATGCATGGAAACTCTAAATGGATGATATTTCCTATGCTTCAATATTTGGCAGATAGTGGACTGAGAAATTCCTGATCCGCGAGCTATTTCTCGAGTACTAATGTGCGGATTATTAGCTACTGCAATTGATACCGCGATTTCATTATTTTCTCCAGCGATTGTTTTTCGGCGATTACGTTTTCTTGGCTGTACAGTTCCTTCGCTAAAGAACTGTTGAACGACTCGGTAAAAAGAAGCGCGCGATCGCACCTTGTGGAAAATGTTGTGAATAAGGATTAACAGCGTCGTCGATATTCCTACCACTTTCTCCATAGATGTAAATCATTTCAATTCTCTCTTGTAATGTTATAGCCTTCATTACTGTTCAAATATTCAACACTAACTAATTTGTATTAGATTAATAATTAATAATCTAAATGGGGATCGGACAATGTGTAAGTATTCACAGCTTGTCAAGTACTGAATAAAGTACGGTTTTGTATCGCTGAATAGCATTCCAATTGCGAATAAATAAATGTATCGAAGTGAAGGGGCACAGTTTCGAACACATGGCTTTTTGAAATGTTAGTTTATGTTAAAATAAAAAAAACACAAAATCATGTTTGCTTGCTTCTCTTTTTTGTGTATTTTTCTAGATGTTCACAATCATGTTTTTTTTCTGTTACGAATCGAAAAAAAAGCTTCAAACAAAAACTACATACTTGATGGCGTAGAATCAGAATCTGCAATACAAAATGGGATTTCAAAGTTGTCCCCCTTCCACTCTAGGAGGGGGGGAATGAGGTAGGGGATCGAGTTTGGCACCATTCAGTGAGTCTCCTACATTATAACAAATCTTATCAAGATCTTTTTTTGATTTGATGCAGTGTTTTAGAAGTATTCCGTTGTCTCAAGATAAAAAACTCACCCAGTATATTTGATTATTAACAAATCCGGAAAGTGACAAATAGAGCATAAGTAGTAAGTTTTATTTTCACCAGGCGTTAGCTGAGTGCATAGACCCCGGGAGTGCGTTAGACACACTCCAACCAGTTTTGTACACTATTTCTCCAAAGACAATAAATCTTTAACAAATTTTTATTAATATTATATTGTTTACTGTTGTAAGAGAGCATACAAACTTAGGTCATGGATTTGCGTTCGTGAGTCAGTCAAAAAAAAGAAAATAATTCATATAAAATAAGATATTTATTACACCACATAAATTCAATACAACATTAAAAAATCCAGATTGGTAACAAATGATAGTTATATCTAACTTAACTGTAACTAACTGCTTAATTTGGTTAGCTTATTTAAAATTTGTATTTACCACTCAACTTGCGTGAAATTTGTATTTAAGTGAATGTTAAGCAATTATGTGGAGATTAATATGGAGTTCGATGATTATTATCAGGCGAATTATAATAAGATAGCAACAATGAATACACAATACATCAAGCAGGTAAAGAATCAATATTTGCGATAATGAAAATGCAATAAGTACAGTTCTTTATTTATTTATTTTTATTCGCCCTGGAGTGGACTAACCTTAAATTATTCTTTTAAATCGGCGATACGGGCCCACTATGACGGATAATCAGGGAAATCAGAAATGAAACCTCTGCTGGATGGGAAATTAGCACATCAAGGACGAACTTATGGGAATCCTCTTAGTAGAAAGTAAATATAAATAACCTCTGATATTAAATCAGCAAATAATCGAAAATTGGTTAGGATACAGGTTAAAACTGGTTTCAAAATAATGAAAAAATACTTGATTTTATTAGATTTGTGAAGCGGCTCTTCAGTTCATAACTAGATTGTTTAGAAAAACGCGTCCTCTGGTTGCCTGGCGATGATGAACAATTGACATGAGAGTTCGAGATTACTGAATCAGAACAACTTTTGCAGTAAGCTTTCCATTTGAAATAGGTAGAAGTTAAATACAAATACAATTTATTTAGGTTATTAGTTAAATTAGATACAATAAATCCCACTTTCCAATATTGTATATACAGTGTGTTAAAAAAAGATTGTCGGATATTTTACCCAATTGTAGTACTGGTGGAAATAAACAAAAAAGTCTTAGTCAACATGGGTCCGCAATTCAACTGTTTTCGACATATAGTCGATTGCATATTGTTTTAGTAGGATAAAAATTTTCAAAGAAATTCTGATCGCAATGTAAATTAAACAAATGTTTATTTAAAGTAAAACTAAAGAAATTGTTCTACATGTCCACCGTTCATTTCTAAGCACGCTTCTCACCTTCTTATGAAAGATCGACGCAATCTTTCGAAAATTCCTGGAGTCCTCCGAATTTCCTCGCAACAATTTACGATTCGTTGCCTGAGTTCTTCCAAATTGTTTACAGATCGTGCGTACACTAATTGTTTTAGATGCCCCCAAACATAGAAGTCTAGAGGTGTCAGGTCAGGGGACCTAGGAGGCCATGCAGTTGGTCCACCCCGTCCTATCCATCTCTCGTTGTAATCTTGATTTAAGAAATTTCTAACTACGATGGAAAAATGCGTAGGAGCTCCATCGTGCATAAACCACATATTTAATCTGTTAAAAAGTGGCACGTCTTCCAACAAAACGGGTATTTCATTTCTTAACAAATTCAAGTATACTTGTCCCGTTAAACGATTAGGGGGAAATACTTGACCAATTAAACAGTCTCCAAAAATAGCAAGCCAAACATTTAGCGAAAAACGGTTTTGGTGATGCAGTTCAACAACAGCATGGGGATTCTCATCTGCCCAGACGTGATTGTTATGAAAATTGAATATTCCGTCTTTTGTAAACCCAGCCTCGTCACTAAATAAAATCTGAGTCGCAAAAATAGGAGTTTCTGCCAGCTTTCGTAAAACCCAATGACAAAAAAACCCTACGTGCATCATAATCGAGACGAGCAAGAATTTGCACGCGTTGAATGTGGTAGGGATAGAGCTGCTGTTCCCGCAGAATTCTCCAAATGAGAGGATGACTGAGGTTCAGTTCTGCGGCAAGTCTTCGGGTGCTAATATTTGGGTTGTCTTCTACCCGTCTCAAAATATCTAATTCTACTGCGGGAGAAGAAACTGATCTAGGTCTACCAGAACCACCATTAATTTTAAATGAACCAGTTTCGGACAGCCGGATATGAAGTCTTGAGAAAATCTTATCACTCGGTAACAACCGATTTGGAAATTCTTCGGCATACATACGCCGTGCTTCAGTGGCATTACCTTTCGCACGACCGTACATAAAATGCATATCGGACATTTCTGCATTTCATGCATAATTTGAGAACAAAATAAAATTGACGCAAATGATAAATAGTCTGATGACAGATATCTGACAGCACTAATTTTAAGTCACAATCAGTTGTTTGACAGAGGGAACTATTCTCATAACCGAATTTTTTTTTATTTTAAAATATGCAATCGACTATATGTCAAAAACAGTTGAATTGCGGACCCATGTTGACCAAGACTTTTTTGTTTATTACCACCAGTACTAAATATCCGACAACCTTTTTTTAACACACTGTATAAATTCTAAATGTAAAGATTAATTAATTATTCCTGCATTCTGATGATGCTGTTTAAGTTAAGGCTAATTTCATTTATTTATACACTTGATAAATAAGTTGCCCACTTTTCATTACAATACACTCGTTTGCAGTTTGCAGTATTATTTTGACAGTTATTAAAAGTGACAGCCACTTAGATAATATTGGAAAGCGTGCGTATGAAAGGCAAGTTGATTTTATAAAAAAAAAAAACGTGCGTTATCGTAACAGAGTTGTCTTCAGATTGGAGTTAATTTGCAGGCGCACCATGATGCGATGCGAGTTGCCGTTCTGATGATCACTTTTTTTAGAAGATGTTTAACTGGTAAATAGGTAAATAGTTTGCGGTTGTATCTGGCATGCATATAATTTATGCCGAATATTATTGTAGTAAAATAGAGTAATCTTAAGAATTGCATTAAATTAACTGCAATTTTTTATTAACCTAATACTTATTTCCTATTGAAATCCTTAACAACAGACCAATTATCTAACAATGACGTGCGATTTGTTTTCCGGTTTGTGTTTCTTTTCTTTTTTGGGATTAATCATCTGAATGAGCGCGTTAAATAGCAAAAAATCTCAAAATGCAGATGGAGGACTGACTGCCGTTTGCAAAGCGTAAAAGTTGATAGTGTACAACATCTAAGCCAGACCAAGCACATTCGAGAAAAAAATTAAAAAAGTCACCCATCTGTTAGATAGATCCTCGGCCGTCTTTCATAAATTAATGTTTTTACAGTCCAAGTTAGTTCTAGCTTCTGAAACACCGCAAGAGAAAATACAAAAACTGTCGTCAGCTTTTTTTAACTTTTGTGTATAGCGGATTTTGATTTTATTAAAATTCAAAAATAATCTATTCAATATGTCCTTGATATAAAGCAACACGAATATTATTTATAAATTGAAAATAATTTTGGTGTTTCATATTTATTTTCTGGCTTATTGTTAGTTATTTTACCAGTAAGCGTTACCAACATATCGACAACAGATTAAATTTCAAATATATTTTTGTATGCAGAACCTAAATGTAATTATCGAGTGTATGTCACATTGATTTTATTTAGCCGATGCTCCTAATATAAAGCTTTGATGTTTTTCGGCATATTTATCCAGTAGCTGCCATTCAATCGGGTACACCGCTGTAGGAAATGAATATGATTGTAGCCAGAGGGGTAGTGGGTCATCGATCATCATGCCAGCGTTGAAATTAGGAATAACATACAGATTCGCCCTGGGATTTGTAATTACATTTGCCATTTGGGGCGTTTTGTTTATGAGAGTCGAAAATATTTTTTTTTTGTTTTTGTTGCCACTTTCTGGTGTCTAGTTTCAATAACCTTAAAATGATTATACCGGGTGAAAAGTTGTAAGCTGTGGATTGCACACTCGGCACCTGAAAATAGGAAGGACGTCAGCTGTAGGGGTACAGTGCAGTGCGTGTGCAGTCGTCGAAGTAGGCGCACGTGTTTGAGCTAGCTAATATAAATATATCATTTTCGGTACTTTTTAAACTTTTAATATGCCGGGTACAAGATCTAACCCAGATAAAAATGATGAAATCAATGTTAATGTCATCAACTTTTTAAAAAGTGAAGAGTTTAGTGAAATAATCAGTAAAACTGTGATTAATGAAACCAAACAACTGCAACTCCAGATAGCGGATCTTAAGAGTGAGATAGTATTGCTTAAACAATCTAACATCGAAATGGTTAGATTGTTGACCAACAAAAACTTCGCGGATAGCAAGCTTATTAATATGGATTCTAATTATAATAAAATTCTACAATCCACTGTTTCCTACGCCGATAAAGCAAGTGTTTTTGTTCAAGGGACAAAAACCTTTACAGCAAAAAGTTGTTTGTGACAAGGATGTGCCGCCTTTGGGAGATTTACGGACGTAGCGAAAAACGACGCAGTGAATAAACAAACAAATATAAAGGATATACAATTCTCCAACAAAAATACAGACCCGTCCAAAACTGGTGAATGGACCGAAGTAAGAAGGAAGCATAATTCCAGGAATAAATCAATTATGGGTAAAGGAGATATTAATGACATCAAGGCAATACCTAAAACTACTTCATTGTTTGTTTCAAGAATCCAGCCAGGGACGGACAAGACTCTTCTCAAATCACACCTGTATAAATATTTTCCTGAGGTGGATGTAGAAGATCTTACCTCATCTCATCCGATGTTTACAAGTCATTTAAAGTCACGGTTAATCAAGTAAATTTCGACAGTGCGTTTGATCCAGCTAAGTGGCCATCAGGTGCTATATATTAAGTTTTTTTGGAGACGCCAGGTCAAACAGAAGGAACCCCAGGGATAAAAATAACCCAAACAAAAAATATTCTGCATGGTAGAAACAAACCCACTAATTCTTTATTTGTAAGCAATAATGCGTCAACTATTTTAGATTTTAATTTTCTTTACTTAACTGTCATCTCTCTCTATCGAGAAAGTAATGAAATATCTGTAGGTTATTTATTGAATTATGTTTAAAATTTTTTGTTTTACAGAAAGTGGGGATCTGCTGATTCACTTCAATATCTTCACTTTCAAAACTTTAATCTCAGTACTAGTTATTCTAGACTAATGGTAGAGGAGGGGGAGTGGCTATCTGGGCCAGAATTGGTTCCATTACAACCCCTATTGACCTTGATGAATTTTCAGTTGAAGGTAAAGTAGAATTCTGTGGTTTATATTGGAGGGTTAATAATTTGTCATTCTTAATTCTGCTTTGTTATAGACCCCTAATAATTCGGTTTCTGATCTTTCACTTTTTTATGATAATTATCTACCTTGCTTGAAACTCTTTTAGCGTAACACACAATTATTCTGTTAGGCGATTTAATATTGATCCTAACAGGGATTATAACCATTTTTTTATCCTAAATAATATCTTACAAACTTACAATCTAAACAATGCTGTACATTTTCCTACGCGTGATAATTTGAGGGGGTCAGTGGAAAACTGGTACAAGTGATCAAAACTTTTATTTGAAAAAATGATAGTTAAACATTAAGGCGAATTAAAAAATCATGGCAATTTTTAAAAAAATAATTTTTTATATTTTAATCTGCTTATTGTAGACATATTTAAATAAACTTATCTTTTTCTAAAAAAAAATGTTCGTAGGTTTTCAAAAATATATTTGTAATCACCTATACCATTTTGTCTGGCAAGACTAAACACATTCAAACTAGTACAAGTGATTGAACTTTATTAACATAGCAACAATTAACTATTTTATTTAACATTCATCGATCTCATCGTCTGAAATTAAATAGAATCTATCATTATCAATAAACATTTCTTCATTTGTAGTTTCTTCTTCCATATCCACCGCCTCTACTCGCTTCTTTTCCAAAGTTTTCTTATTCGTTTTTTCATTGGGTTTATCGTTATGCAACATTTCTTTATAAAATTGGTGATAGATAGGAGGTACAAATTCCAGTAAATCTACTAAATTTTTCCATTTTAAGTATTTTATTTTTGGTGGTTCAGGATATAATGGTTGAAGTTTTTGGGTGGCAGGTCTACCTTTAGCTTTTGAAGACCAATCCACCTCGTAAAAATCGACAAAGTCATTTAAGGTATCTTTGAATTTCATAACGAAAGGCTGTGTTTTTTCTACTCTGATCCACTTTAATTTTCTCCAGTTAACAGTTTTACTCCTTATATTTTTTGTAATACCTGCGATTTCAGAAAAAGAGAAAAAGTCTTCTGTTTTCATTTCACTAACTTTAAACTTCTTGCAAGTTTGCTTAATTGCTGTGGCCCAGTCACTGGGAATAAATATATATGGAATGTGACGTTTATGCTTTTCTATTAAAGCGAAATCTTCGTCGCATTCCATATATGTGTGGCCAGGTTCTAAAAATTTGTGATCAACCACTTCCACTCCAGTATTATTCACAACGAACATCCAAAATTTAAGAATGTTCTTGTTCTTATTTTGACCTCCACATGAGTCACTGAAAGCTATTATATTTTTCACCGTTGGTGACAATTCCTTAATAAACTTTAGCAAACATGAAGCCACTTCGGATGATCCTCTTGATCCAGTGCTTTCATCCCAGATATACATATGAGCTTTGTTATTGCCAAGATCGTGTACTCCAAAATTATATGTCCAAAGAGTTCTCATGTAGTAAACCTTGTTTGTTGTTAAACTTGGGGTAGGTAAAGTTTTCTGAAGGTCGAAACAAAATGCTGCTATCGTACCATTTGATTCTTTTGCAGCATTCTTTGCGCATCTTTTCGCTTCGAGTGCTTTCTCTGCTTTACGCTGATGTAGCTCCCTTTCTGCTTCTATAATTTTCATATCCTTTTCACCTGCTTTTAGCAATATATTTAGCCTGTCACATTTGTCACAAGTGTCAGTGTGGGGTTGATGAAACGACAAATTAAATGCTGTATTAAATATGTGACGATAAAGCCATTCTTTAACCGGTTTTTGTTGTTTTTCTGCACAAAGTTCGGTATAGCATGCATACATTTTTTTTATATTTAAATAAGAGGGTAAGTATTTTTTATGTGGATTTTGGGTGCGAGTGTAATGACTCTTGTATTTAGGGAACAGGTTTATGTGTTCTTTCACAAAATTGCGATCGTCATCAGATATTTTATTCGGATTTGGTTGTTTACCTCTCCCGTCATATCCAGTAAATCCTAAATCATTTTTTCTGTTGACTACACGTGAGTATCTTCCATTGCTAATGCTTAAAGTTTTTAAAAAGAAATCTTTGCAAACTCTTTGATTTTTTAGGGTTATAGTGACAGATTTTGCTCTATGATTTTTTGCTTTGCGATTTTGGCGTAAAGGATTATCTAATTTAATGCAGGATGATATAAAAGCCGTTTGAAAGTCCCAGCTTCCCAATTCCCAAAAACTATTAAATATTTTTAAAGCATCTTCTGCAGATATTGTGTTACATTTATATCGGCAAGAATGGATGAAATAACTGAATTCCTTTCCTGATTTAGCTTTGTTGCGATATCCTATATATGCTTTTCCGCTGTTCCGCAATTTTTTGTTTACGGCTCGTTTATATTTGCCAGGATTTCTAAGTCGTTTTTTTCCTTTTCGTTGTATGGTGTTTTCTTGCAACACTGTTGCAGATTTACTGTTATCACTGCCATCATCACTTGTAGTATTTTCATCGGGGATATAATGTGGATCTACATCCGAATCATCGCAGCCTGAAAATTCTAAAAAAATGAAAAGTTAGGTTAGAACTATAGACGCGTATTATTTTTATAAAGCGAGCATAAACATTGCGTGCTTAAATATTTACATTGTACTCACCGTTTTCCATGTTGTTTAAGAACAATCTGATTTTCGATTATCTCAAAACTTCAAATAAAATATCTACGCAGCACAGTGCACATTTAAGTTCAAAACATGTACATGACGTGTACTAAACTTGCTGCTCGACGTTGCATGTAAAAATGGTGCAAGTGCACTTGTACCAGTATAACACAATGGAATCTATATATTTCAAGTACAACTTAAATTTATTTCCATCAGATGTCGCTACTATGTACAAATTACATCTAGACCATTTTTCTTCTGAATAAAACTCGACTTTAAAAATGCAATATCGCATTTATCTCATTTTTCCCAAAATTGTTACTTGTACCACTTTTCCACTGACCCCCTCATTTCATATTAGATCACTTTTATAGTTCCTATGAAATTGAAAATATCAAAGTTTTAATTGTTGACAATTGTATAATCGGATCATAGCATATTATTCATTTTCCTCTTACATTGCATAATTCTGATTCCAATCTTGTTACATATAGAAGAAATTATAGTAATGATAATATAAACTCGTTTTTTAATGACTTAATGAACGAAGACTGGTTTGATGTTTATTATGCTTACCCCAGTTTTCAAGATTGTTTTGAAAAATTTTATGGTATTTTTTTGTTTTACTTTAATCTACATTTTCCCTTAACGAAAAAACAAATCAAAAATAGTAAGAGAACTTGGGTTTCTTCCAACGTTATCTCATCATCGCAAAATCTAAAATCATTATTTCATTGAAAAGAAATATCCTGAATTGGGTGATTTTACATCAAGGCTAAAGAGAACATAATTCACTCGTAGCGAACACTAAACGTAATTATTATCAATCTAAAATTATTTCTTCAGATAATCATATGAAAGCTGCTGGAAAGTAATCAAGGAATTATCGAATTCAACAACTGTTAAAGATAATATACAACTGCGTGTTGGTAATGAGTTCACATTTGATCCGAATTAGTAGCCAATCATTTAATCAATTCTTTACTAATGCGCTCTACAGATCTCTAATCAATTTACTGGGAGTTCACTTACTAATGACCTTCCTACTCTGGTAAGCAAACTATATTTTTAAAACCTTTTACTTTTTCGGACTTGCTAATCTTTTAAACTTGAAAAAAAAATTCGTTTTCTGCAGGATCGGATGATATTCCATCTTATGTTATAAAGGCTGTTTTTAAGCTATTATCCGGTTTTAATTTTTAATTAATTTATCTTTCGAACAAGGTGTGTTTCCGAATTTATTAAAAAATACTAAATTGGTTCCTATTTTTTAAAAAGGGCGACAAGTTACTACCAGAGAATTACCGCCTGTAGCTCTTACGTCTTGTTTTTCAAAAATATTTGATATATGTTTTTTAGATAGGCGGGGGCATTTCTGTCTCACTTTAATATTATTACAAATTGCCAACAGGCTTTAGAAAGAATCTCTCTACTTCTACTGCTTTAAATACTTTTATTAATGAAATTATGGCTTCAGTTGAAAAGGCTAACTATCCAGTGGGTATTTTTTTTGGATTTAAGTAAGCATTCGATTGTGTTTGCCATGATTTTCTTTTAAATAAATTACAGGCCTATGGCATTAGAGGGATTGCTTTTAATTGGATTGAGTCTTTTTTGCGAAAAGAACCCATATGTCAATATCTTACACAACAACAATTACATTTAAAAATTTTTCTTCTGAAGTTTTGCCATGAATGTTGGAGTTCCACAAGGATCGATTTTAGGTCCTGTAACTTTTTTTACTTTATATTAACGATTTTCCTTTGAAATTAGATAATGCTACAGTTATTTATATGCAGATGACATTGCATTAGTAGTGACAGATAAAGATGATCAGATTTTGAATGACATTGTAATAATTTATTGAGCAATGCATCTACATGGTTTGCAATGAAATAGGATTCTTGTCAATGAAGATAAAAGCAGTTATTTACGTTTTCATCCCTATCAGCTTCGGCCTGCGCCAGGTTTTACTTACTGTCACTGAGTGACAGACAGCTTTCTAATCAGACTATACTAAATTTTTGGGAGTGTGGGTAGATCGGTCTCTCAATTGGAGGTCCACTGTGAGAGTCTGCTACCCAGACTAATATCACTTTGTTTTTTATTTAGAAATTTAAAGCCAATTTAACGCGTCAGCAGATGATTGGTGTGTATTACGCTTATGTTTTTAGCAGACTTTCTTATGGAATTATATTTTGGGAAACTCAACTATGGCTAAAGATATTTTCATCAGCCAGAAAACGTATTGTCCGTTGCATAACGGCCTAAAAGCTACTGAGTCTTGCAGACCAGTTTATATCAGTTATAAATTATTAACTCTTCCGTGTATTCTTATTCTTGAGCTTGCTCTTTATGCTTACGACAATGTTTATAAGTTCCAACTTAATAAAGATAAACATGATTATAACACCAGACATAGAAGTGACATAGCCACACCTAGGTCTAGATTAACCTTATATCAGCAGTCCCCACAGGTTCTTGCTATTAAAATATATAATAAATTCCTAATCATTGGAAAGATCTAAACCGTTGGCGTTTTAAACGGTTTATGCGTGTCTATAGTAGTGAATGCCTTTTTTTCTACAGGAAATTCTTAAATTTCAGAATTACTTAAATGCTTTTTAATCTAAGATTTTTCTTATTTTACTGTCTTTGAATGCTCTTGATCGAATTGTTATTATTATTGTCATATTAATATCATTACCATTATGTTATTATCACTATTATTATTATTATTATTATTATTATTATTATATTATTTATTATTATTATTATTATTATTATTATTATATTATTATTATTATTATATTATTATTATTATATTATTATTAATTATTCAAATGTATAGTATACTATTATTATTATGTTGTTATAATTGCAATTTTACACTCATTACTAGGGGTTAGCTTTCTTTTTCCAAATTAGATTAGAAAATTCTTTTTAGTTGCCAATTTAGTTATACTTGTTAATTTTTTCTTCAGATTTTAAGTAGTATTTAGGCTTTTAATTTTCTTTTATTGCGGTTCATTTAATTTACTACTATTTTGTCTTTTTTATTACTCATGCATCTTGTTTTTTTGATTTATTTAATTTAGTTTTAATTTACGGTGATTTAGCTTTTAATTAGGTATCCAGTTGAGTTTAATTTATATTTTCGTTTCATTATTGTAGATTTTTTTGACTTGTTATACACATTTATTTGTCTATATAACAATAAACTACTACTACTACTACTACTACCTACGCACGAGGCCATAGTATAGATTTATTAACGTTCTGCGAATTATCATAGATCAGCCGAATTAAAATGAGCGTGAAATTCTTTTTCTTGCTAGAGCTTACCCTTATATCGCTATTGAGGTATGAATAGCAGATTAATAACCAATTGTCTAAACGAGTTATTGTAAACATGATTTAGAAAGTCTGTAAAAGTAACATTAGGTACATTTGTGTTAGTAAAAACAATACTCTTTTGATAACTAAAATCTATTCAAGCTTCTTTTCTATTCTCCTTATTTTTATATCGAAACATCAGAAAAAGTGAAACTATTCACGTTAATAATGTTGATTTGAAAAGAATATAATTGATTCTTTTCTATATTTTACCGTGTTATATATCAAAGAAAAACTTCATTTGTTTGGGCATACGGTATATAATTTTGTTTGTTTTTTTTTTACATTAATAAAGTTACGTTTCGGATTCTCTTACTTTAATCCATTTTCAAACTATTTATTTTTTATTTTTATTTTTAATTTAGTCCCTCACTTGGCCACTCACAAATCTCTCATAGTCCTGGGTAATTCCAATTAAAACATGTAAATTATTCAAACTAGTGAAAAACTAGTGTGTCATATGAGAATATTTTTAAAAACTTTTTATTTAAATAACAATTTAAAACACGCGTCGACATCAAAACAGATTAACCTGAACAAACACACACATAAAAATGTTTAAATTGTTATTTAAATAAAAAGTTTTTAAAAAATGTTCCCATATGACACACTAGTTTTTCACTAGTTTGAATAATTTACATGTTTTAATTGGAATTACCTAGGACTATGAGAGATTTGTGAGTGGCCAAGAGGGAGGAATTAAAAATAAAAAAAAAAAACAATAAATAGTTTGAAAATGGATTAAAGTAAGAGAATCTGAAACGTAACTTTATTAATGTAAAAACAAACAAACAAAATTATACACCGTATGCCCAAACAAATGAAGTTTTTCACGTTAATAATGAGATTTTCATCTTTGAATTCTCATTCATTTATTCTTCCACATTTTTATTTATTAATGTAAACGTTGTTTCAAAACCTCGGGCTGTATTACCAATAGTAGTTGCGCTAGGGATACCTTTTTGGATAATTTACTACAAATCCTGTGTAACTTCTGCTGAATTGCCAATAAAAAATTGTTTAATAACAGTTTTTTTTTCGGGCGCAAAATATTCCATTTTTTATAAAATTACTGACCTCTATCAAAACTTGCTAACCATTGTAAAACTTGAGGACTGTACCTTAATACCCAGCAACGCCCACAAGAAATGAACGAAATGAATCGAACGCCGGCTACACTTGAAGTGGATTGCGCATGTCTAGAGAATCGTTTTCTTCACCTCGCAGTAGACAGAATGAGGGCTATGTTGAATTGATTTAAACTGAATGTGAGGATAGCATTTCGTAGTAGTTAGACAAGAGTAGAGAATAGCGGTGGATGCTTGCCGTTAGACAGCGATAGCATACGGATTGGAGATGGTATATAATTGTACATCTGAAACACAATCGCCCAGCAGAATAGTATACGCTTTTCTCGATCTTGTCAACTCATAGAAATCATATTTTCATCCTTCTTTTTTCATATTGCGGCAATCGTCAGGTCGAAAGTGCGCTCACGGTATGCGAAACTTTATTTCTAATTCAACAGCTTCGTGTAGCATAAATTATAAATCGCAAAATGGCATTACAAATTTAAAGTTTGAATATGTCGGGATGATACATATCCAAACACACACCTCCACGTCAAGTTTTAAAACTTATCCTATTAAACATTGAAGAACACTTTTCGCATCGATCGTCCCCCAAATAGACATTGCGATCGAATCGACGCGCTTCAACTGTGTAGTCCTTAAACCCGCATTAATCTTTCAGCCGTCATGGGAAACGTATGATCTTTCAATTGGAGTTCCCGTCTGTCGCGAAAGGATATTGAAAATGCAGTTGCGCAAGGTTCCTGGTGTATGTCGACGGCTGTTTGCCGTTCGTGTTGGAGAGATACAATACTTGTGTTTGTGTGTGTGCTTGCATAGAGCTCCTAGTTAATCCCGTTGCCTTGCTAAAGAAGGGCATGTGTAACGTTGCGAGTTCCGTGTAGTAGTCGGAG